>VDFB02125949.1:0-21160 GCA_007258455.2 Sequoia sempervirens
GTTGTAACATCTGTAAGATTGTCTTTTAGTAGAATATCCAAGGAAGATACCTTCATTAGACCTTGCATCAAACTTTCCTAAGTTTTCTTCATCTCACTTGATGTAACATTTTCTTCCAAATACTCTAAAGTATTTGATAGTAGGAATCCTTCCATACCATAACTCATAGGGAGTCTTTGTGTTGTTAGCTTTATCTTGAACTCTATTAAGTATGTAGACAACAATATGAATTTCTTCTCTCTAGTAGACTTTGGTTAGATTTTCTTCTTTCATCATAGTTCTTCTAGCAGCTTCTTGAATAGTCTGGTTTTTCCTCTCAACCACTCCATTTTTTTGAGGAGTTCTAGGGGCAGACAAGTGCCTCTTTATTCCATGAACTTTACAAAACATGTTAAACTCATTGAAGGTGAATTCTCCACCTTTGTCAAACCTAAAACATTTTATTTTCACATTTATTTCATTCTCAACCATAGATTTAAATGCTTTCAATCTATCTAGTGCATCAAATTTTTCTCTAAGAAAAGTGCATCAAATTTCTCTCTAAGAAAAGTAACCCATGACATTCTAGAATAATCATCAATCAAAAACATAAAATACCTATCACCTTGAAGACTTCTCACCCTTGTAAGACCACATAGATTTGTATGTATTAATTCTAGTTCGATAGTGCATTGTTGTTCTTTTCACTCATGTTTGTGGTCATGTGTTATTAATTATTCTTTTGTGATGACATGAATGTCTTTATATTTTGTTGGGTGTGGAGAACTTGGGAGAGTTTTAGAGACTGTGTGAGTTGACTATGTTGCATTGGCTTGTATGATTTGTATATTCATGGATGTCTTTGTTACACATGATATTGGTTACACTTTTGTGTGTGTTTCTATTATGATATTTGAGTCTGATTATTTTCATATTTGAAATTACCTATGTAGTGGGGTTCCTATATGTGTGTGTCCATTATATGACAACTTTGGCACTTGTAGCTTGTTATTGAATGTTATGGGTTGTATATGTTGATGGCATGTGGTTCACTTATGATTTGTATACCTTTGAGGTATGGATGGTTGGATGTGTTAGAATTTTTTTGTGGGTGCTATTTTTAGCTATGGTGATTATATCTTGACAACTATTGATACAAAAATGTTACCTTTGGATTGAGTGTTTGTGTATTGGGATATTGGTTGGAGGAGGGACTTATGTTTCTTTGTGATAGATAGTGTGGAATCTCTTTGGATGGTTTCTTATATTTGTGTGTTGGCATGATGGAGTATGATCTATCATTCATGATTGAGATGGTGGTCACCTTGATTCTTGTTGTAGGTATCTTGATGGAGCACATGGAGCACTTTGATTCCTTGATGGTATATGTGGCTAAAGGGATTGTTCCCCTGGTTATGTTTGTGTTTACTTGTCTACCCCTTATGCAATGTACACAAGTGGGAGAATGTTAGGAAAAGGTGTGTTGTCCACCTTGCATAATGTTATAATGCAATATTTATTTATTATGTGGTGCACTTAGGGAATCTAGGGATGTGTGCATCACATGGGTCTAGCATTCTTAGGGCCACTTTATGTGTTGCATGTAATATTGTGATTACATATTTAAAGTGGGGTTGCACATGAGACAATATTTAATGCTGGGAAAAATTCTAGTACCAAGATTTCAATGTGGAGGTTAATGGTTTTGTAATATCATGGTATTAGTCACATTGTTTTATGTAATACCACTTGGTGGTTTTGTGTGAGCTTGTTTCCATAAAAGCAAACACATGGGTAGTTGTCTAAGGTTGGCTTGTTGGCCTAGCTAGTTGGCTGGTTGGGAGCATCTCTTGTTAGCATTTGTGAGGGTTGAAGCATGGCATGAGATGTGTGGTTACATGCTTGTTCACATGGAGTTCTTGTAGAGGGCTTGATGCTTCAAAGGTATTGATGGAGGACTCTAAAGATGTATTGTAATGTTTATTACTAAATAATACATGAATGATGGATTCTTTTGGAGGTTGGGTTTTTCCCTCTTGAAGGTTTTCCCAGGGTATATCTTGTGTCATCTTTGATGGTATGCTATCTATTCTTTTGCATATGGATTTTGAATTCTTGTTTGCATGGATTTATCTATTTGAGTTATGTGAAAATTATCTTGGGTGGATGCGTATTTCCTTTCAATAATGTGGAAAATAATAAAAATGTAAATAAAAATCAAAACTTAAAATAAATGTGTAGAGATAACACACATTTCAAGGGTTTATTGACAACACATGGATATAAATTTTGTTAGGATTAAGGTGTCATCTATCTATTAAATCCTATGTCATGGTTCCAACATCATTGGGAAGTGTCCCTAGGCACTTAGAGTATATTGAGAAAATATTTTGTAATATTTATTCTCACCATTGTTTGCAATACATTCATAAGGGATGATAGGTTCCACTAGGAGAGATAAAAGTGACTTGTGGACATGAATATTTGATTTTTTCCCCATATGTGGATGCCTAGAATGGGATGGTAAAAGAAAAGAAGTAGACAAATGAGTGATTTTTGAGCTTCTCCAAGTGGGTGCTTGGAAAGAGGCAACATGTGTCTCTTGACATTTTATATTTTGTGGCATTTAATGTAATGTTTATGTTACCTGATTTTTAGCTTTTAGCTAAAATCAGGTAACTTAGTGTTTAATTCTTTTCTTGTTGTTTAAAAGTTTAAAGATAACCATAAAACTGCTAATTTCAATATGCATGAAGGAATGATTGTCAAAACAAAGTATATTACATTTTGTCATTTCAATGTTGCATTATAGAAAATGTGATATACAAATGTAGTCTTTTATCGATAATCTTGAAATATACATGTCCCTCACAAGCCAAGGGTCTAACTCTCTTATTTAATGAACATATGAAACAATTCATGCATGAATAAGTAGAAGAAAGGAAATGTGCATATAAGGATGGAACCAACCATTGCATGAGAATGACTGGTTGTAGGTTGCCTGACTACTCTGCTACTACCCCGAACCACTTGTGTCCCTCCCAGCTCCATAGTGCTCCTCCCCTGCATCTAAAGAAAACATGATGTTAGAGCGAAGCTCTGAGTAATGAAATATTCAATCCTTACATACACACCTACCTATGCATGTATAAACTGATCCATAAGTGCATTAAAAAAGCATGCAAACCTTGGATGTTTCAGAAAATAGTGAAGTCATCAAACACATCCAACATATGCATTTATTTTCTAACTATTTGCTTCATGTGAAGATTTAGGACAAGTCTGGTTACTGATCTGATTCGGATCAAATACAACATGTGGGGTAAATGTGGCTCCCACAAGGGTAGAGCTCAACATGCTTTGAAAGAAAAGGAAATTGAGCAACTTGATCAAAAATTTATCTATTATCAATGCATTAAATCAATATGGAATCACACCACTTGATCAACTTTCATTATCAGATTCAAATGATGCATCACACTTTGCTAGATATGTCTTTCAATCTTCTTAAGTGGACCCTTGATCCATTTTATAAAAATAAGTGATTTTAGAGATGCATCAAGTCCAATCATAGATGCATCAAGTTCAATTATGCATCTTCTAAACAATAAGGAAGAATTTCAAGTTGTTGTCAAGCCCCTCTCACCATAACTGTATGGGGCAGTCACACATCACATAGGAAGGTGAGTGGTTAGATCACCCACATATGTGACAGGTGGTTGTCCAATAAAGTTAGAATGAGGAGACTATGTGTATTTGTCACACATAATAGAAGAAAGAGTAATGGTTGAGCAAAGGCCATAGTACAAGTGCATTTGAACAACAATCAACAATGCATGTTGATCTCATGAAACAGGGCAGCAAGGTAATTGCATAGGGTGAGGGATTTTCCCCCTTGCAATTAGCATTGGAGGTATTGCAGTATACAAGAAACAACACTATACAAGGTGAATATGTTTGCATTTCACAAAATTGTGGTAGTTTTCATGACCTATGGAGTGAATGAGAAAGGACATTCTTGCTAGCCTCTTTTAGTGGCCATAAAATAGCCATGTCTGCCACACAACATGAAGAAGATAGTTATATAAAGAGGGCAATTTTTTGCATTAAAGGGACAGTCGTGTGACAAAAGGTGAATATCATGGTCCCTACACAACATATAGTCACTGTAAAGGCACATTCACCAAGTTTTGAATCAATTACAATCATTGTTGATCAAATGAGAAAGTATAATGGGGCAGTAGTATTCACAAATGGAGCCAAATGCAACAATAAACAAAGATAAAAAGTCCACAAAATGGAACAATGTTGATATTGCTAATTAAACAATCGAAAGATTTGAACCAAGGTCTCAGAGTCATCTAAAATAAGATAAGCGTTAATGATTAAATCAATGACAAGTATCAATGCAAATGTTCTGTCACAAGTTCAAAAGAATCAGACAAGGTGCAATGATAAGGAGTACAGTCATAAGAGATGCACTCAAGATAGTCACCATAGCAGAAAGTACTCACCATGAGAGAGTGGATTTGAGAACATGATAAGGGTTTATGTGCACATGTAGCTCCAATTCCATGAATAAACAAGGAAAAGGATTTATGGTTCTCTTCAAAACCTGAAAGTCTCTGTATGGAAATGCTTTCAAAGCAGTGAGACCTTACATCAAGGGATTAAGATAGCGTGAAATGTCCACCAAATCATGGGCAATGGACATGGGCATATTACCAAAGGTACAGTCCTCTAATTGGTGGAATCTTCACCATGAAATGAAAAAATAGGGGGGGACAACATCCCGATTGTTATGGAAATGAAAGGCAATCAAGTGATAATGGGAATCATGATAGTATAGGGACATCAGCCCTATTGACAAAACAAGAAAACCATAACAAACAAGAAAATAAGCAACAGTCACAAGGATTACTATTTGTGGTTTCTAGGAGTTCATTGCATGAATATGGTTGTGTAATGGATTGTGTTAACAGTCATGAAGAGGACATACCTTTACAACTTGAATAGAAGATGCAAAAGCTGAAAGGATGAGATCATCGAAAGAGGACAGTGATGATATTTATTGTAAGAGATTTAAAGGAGCAAGCCCAAAGGTTGAGAACATGAAAAGGACAAATATGACAGTGTGAAGACTTCATGGACAAAGACAACATTGGGAAGATTAAGAGCAACAAAACCATCAAAAGAACACAGGAAGGAGAGGAACTCAGTTATTAGGCAGTGAACTCAAAAAGAATAGTCACTTGTAAGTTTTCCTTATTATATCATGATTATCTCCAGATACATATGTTGTTCTTTACAAAAAAACTTCCATTTGCTTAAATGTCCATGGATCTCTTGAGTGTGCATATGAATATGCCAACTAATGTGTCATCAATCCCACCATGTCCTACTTGTGATGGATGCAATATATCTTGACTGGGCAGTACTTTAGAAAGGTGGTGAATTATGAGACAAGAAAAGATAATGATTATCAGCCAAGAAAGGCTTTCCATGGAGTTCAGTTGGTCTACAGAAACACAAAATTTATCAAGAATGCAATTCAAGATTGAAACTTTCAATTATGCTCACACCGACATTGAATCATTTTTGCAACAAAATCTGGAGTTTCTTTCAAATCAAAAAGACCCACTTGTTTTGTAGATATGAAACAGAGATAAATGCTAAAACTTTCAACTGCAAGTGATAATGCTGGTGAGTTATGGACAAAGCTTTAAAGGAATAGGGAAAAGGCAGTGCCCATAAAGAATGGAAAAGAGTGTTAATTGGTCAAGTTCCTATCATGGTGAAGTCAAATCTTTACTACTTGAGCAGCCTGACTGGTAAAGAGCTACTTAAAGAGGGTGTTTTCTCATTTGATGTTGGAGGGTATTTCATTATAAAAAGAACTAAAAGTTCTTTATTGCACAAAAGGAAGCAGGGTAATCACTGCATTAAGAGAAAATAGTAAATGGAAGGTTGTTCACAATGACCAAACCCATGTTGGGGTTTTGTTATAAGAGCATTATTGCATTCTATAGAAGTGAAGTGCATAATAGAAAATGGCAGTATGAAAAGCTTTTTACAGGAATTACAAAAATGAAAAGCCATTTATGCATTATGATAGGTCGTGGTGAGCAGTAGCCTTTTCCCTACAAATATGAAGAACCCACTTGGGGTTTTAATTAAATGGAGCAACAATGCTTTCTTTTTACAAGAAAATGAAATAAACTTGAAAAAATCATCTATATTCTGCTAAAAATCTAAGCTCTATAAGAAAATCTAGTGACCCATTTGGGTTTTTTACAAACAGTGGAAGAATTCAACAAAATACATGATACAGGAAACCCAAGCAAGAGTTTTTTCAAAATGCAGAAATAAGACAAAAAACCACGAATGCAAGAAGACCCAGTTTACATAGTGAGGGTCGAGCCACATTTGGCTCTTTCTTTTCCTATGTTCTAGAAACCCATCTGGGTTATTAACATTTATCAATATTTGTGAGGAACAAGAAGGAAATCATGAGAATATAGAAGGGTTTGTAAAAGCAATGAATATGACACCTTGTTCCTGTTCATGGTCGTGGCCAATGAACTGATATGGCCATAAAACAACAAAAAAATGCACCAGATTTACAATAATGAAGCATTTCTAAACAATATTACAAAAGTGGAAAGCAAAATGAAGGACATTCTAATCTTCCATTCGAGCTTTTCTTGCTCACACAAAAGCAAAAAATGGTGAATGAAGGTCGGTTGGGAGCTTACCCAAGCTCGAATGCCAGAATGCACAAAGTTTTTGCCATTAAAAGCTTCCTCAAAGCTTCATAAATTTCTCATTGATGGTTATTTACAACATAAACAAGCAAAAGGGAGGATGAATAAACAGTATGATCAGAAAGAAGCCAATGAAATGCTACAGGCCACAGCCTGTGAGCCCAAAAATGGCCTCCAAGTAAAAAATTTGTAGGGTTTATGCAGATTAAAACAATTACCTAAGTTTCCATGGTGCTTTTATGCAAAAAATGTCAAAAAATCGACTGAGAACCAGTGAAATAGCCATTTTCTATGTTCTTCCCAAACCCTCATGGTGGCAGATCAAGTTTTCTAGATTCTTCGAAGACCAAATGATGATGTTTTTCATCATTTTGGTATTTTATCATTAGGGTTTGACTTCTGCCTTTTTGACATTTCGATGGGATTTTTATCCCTTTCTTTTTAAAAATCAAACTCATGTGAAATATGTGGGGAGGCCGAAACCTTTACTTTCCCTTAGGCATTCGATGCCTTTGTTGCTTTCCTTGTTTTTTTTGAAACTTTGCTAAGTCTCCACATTACATCATATGTTAGCACTTGGGAATTTCATGCCTTAGGGTTGTTCCCCTTGCTTCTAATCATTGCTAGGTGTTTTTCAACATACAACAAGGGAGTGTACAACAATGTATTTTCCATGTGAACCTTATGTGATGCTTTGTAATTGTCCAATGCCATGCAAAGTGGAATATGCTTTCCAAGAGACTTGGAGGTTGGCCATATTGGCCAAGTGCTATTGATGACTATATGCCCTTTGCAAACCAATGCATATGACATGGGTGGGAAAAATGCAGAATATGGTGAAGTGGTGGTCAATGCCTTGGAGACTTTTTGTAAAATTTTAGCATATCATTATATGTTTGCATTTGTTTTCAATATTTGAAATATCATGTAAGTGATTTAAAATCATTTTTAGTTGCGGCAAATACAAATGTAATGCCTTTTAATGGTGGGGCCCTTTAATTTGAGCTTAATTGTTAAGTAATGTTTTATGAATCACTTAACAAAATCACTATCTTTAATGCTTTAAAAGGCCATGTGTTTTCAAAAGAACACATATTGCATGATGGGGAATGTGGTCAAATGTTGTAATAGGACCAATGATGATTTGCAGAAGTGTGGGAAGTGTGAGATATTGTTTGGACTGATTTTGTGAAGGGGAGGCCAGCTGGAGGCATTTTTTTGTCACATTTTTGGGGTGACTATTGACTTGGCATACTTTTCCTTCATGTGGAAGGCATTTTAGAGAGTTCTAGAAGGTTCTTTTGGGGCCTTTTTTGTTTTATCTGAGCAGAATCTTCTAGAAACACTGGTTTGGGATTTTGGTTTTAGTTTTGCTTAAGTATCTTCATACTTGAGTTTTGAGGGAGTTCTTTCTTTTTCCAGTTGAAGGATAGCTTGTTTTTTCTTGGAGTTGTTTTTCATGGAGCTGCATTGTAACTTAGACAGGCCTATTATACAATAAGCACTTTGAATTAATAGATTGGAGTATTTTACCTTCTCTCTTCATGTTTTATGGTGTGTCATTAATGGTTGACCAATCTGTTTTGTGAAAAGTCATTTTCCTTACAACTTGTCCCATGTTTCATGCATCCATTTGACAAAAAATTGCATGTTTACAAGTTATAAACTATGTTGTTTAATGGTGTTATTGATTGTGAAGTCTATTTTTTCCTTTTGAAAACACTGTTACAAACCTCTTTATAAATTACTGATGTGAGCTGTATTGGAAAGGAAGTCGTGTGAGTTGGCTTTGAAATATTGATTTGAATGTGCAAGGCTATTAGTAGGTCTAGGTTTTTGGTGTATCACTTTAGTTTCTTTTTGTATTAGGTTTATTTTATGCAATTTCTTACCCTTATCTCAGAGTTTAAAGTAGTTAGGTGGCATCAAAAAGGGGAAGCCAACCCTTATCATTGGAGTTCTGCTTTCAAACAGGTCACCCACAACCTGGAAGCAGTCCCATGTTAGTCCAAATCTATTGAGTGCAATCAAGGCTTAACAAACAGGGTGCAGATTTGGTGAGTTAACAATTTCATTTCCAAGTTTGGGTGCCCAAGTTGAAGGGGAGGTATTGGAGCCAAATAGACGTCCTTTCATATTCTGAGGAGGAAATCCAAGGGTTGGGAAATTTGGAACGAAGAGTCATCTTTGGGTGTCATGTTTGGTGCTTAAGATCTCTTTACATTTCTATAAAATCAACTCCTTAGATGTAGAAATTGAGAGGAAAATTTGAATATAGAGTTACTCTATAAGAACAAGAACAAGTTGAAGCATAAAGAGGTTATTCATAGGTACACAAGTGTTGCCATGTTGGAGGAAAAGAGGAGAATGAAAGAGAATGCATTGTAATCTCATTTATTTAAAAACAATGCATACTTGGCCTCTCTTGGAGTTTTTTCCTGCAAGGGTTTCTCCACATAAATCATGTGTTATGTGATGTCTTTTATGTTTCTGATTTGTGCCTCTTATATGCTATATTATGGTGATGCCATATTTTATTTTTGTTGTTATAATTTCACATAAGGTGGTGTTATTAAACATGTTATGTTGGCTATTTTTAATCATAATAAAGAAGATGGATCTAATCATGTTGTAATTCTATATTAAGGTCACTTAATTTTGGATTAGCATATAAGTTTTGAATTTTCATATTGTATTAGTCCAAGCCTTGTATCTCATCTATTGAAGTGAAAATTTGATTATTTGGATAGAGATTTAAATTTCCCAACAAATTTAAATCATAGTTTCACAAGTATCCACAAAATACATCTCACAACTCAAGCTAAATGATATGAGGAAGGTATACATAATATATTTTCCCAAACTAAACCATCTCCAAATAACCACCATTGGGGCTAAAACATGTACATTCACTCAATAAAATATTAGGCATAGAAACTCCATATAAGATAGTCAAATAAAATATATCAATAAACTACGTCAAATACGAATCATTCTAAGCCATATTACCCAAAATATACATGCAAATATTGATAATCAATAATACAAATGGTGTTGACCTAGATAACATAATAAAATCACATATATCATATATAGTGAAAATAATGAAACAAAAGCAATGAAATAGTCTACACGCACATAGCCACAGTGTATGCATGCCATAATACATAGTTGCACACTAGATTCCAAAAAAATATGATTGATAGAGTACATTTTGGGAAACATAAAACACCACTAATAGGCTCAGTATCAAAATAAGGTGTATACTAATAATCATACAAGGCACATACACCTCCAACATTGTAGATAGAATTTTGCTAGTGGCATGAAGACAATAGTATTTAAGATCTACTAACTCAAAAGGTTTACCAAGCTATTAAAATCTTATTAATGAAATCATGTGTTGTATGTTGTTACACTTACACCTTAGCTAGTGATGATCACAGGTAGTATGAGATGGTTGTCTCATCATCACAGCTGCAATGAATCAAGAAAAATGATGGGACCCACAATATAGTATGGGATGCATTGGCATTCCTCTTTTTAGTTGGGATGCACTTAAATTGTAAGTGTTAGTGAATAAAGTAATGAAGAGATGCATGCAATAGGGTTGCATCCACTTCATACTATCAAGTAGTCACCATGTAAGTGTGAGTCAATCATTGTGTACATGTGTAATGGCCTCATGTATTATGTGTTACATTAATGCCCTTGCCAATGATAAAAACAAGCAGTATGAGATGCTTCTCTTATCATCACAACTAAACAATGAACTAGGAAAAAATATGGGACCTATAATAAGAGATGCATTAACACTTCTAGCTAAGATGTACTTAAAGAATTAGGTGTTAGTGAACTAGACCTAGAGGAAAATATGCTTACATTATGGTTTCATTCACTTCCTTCTTGCTAGCTAGACACATTGTGGACATGTGGCATATGTATGAGCTAGTGTGTACCTATTATGTGTGTATGATCTAGTGACACTATGCATAGGTTATTCATGTGTGAGCTAGTCACATTATGTATATGTCTTGTATGCATGATCTAGTCACTATGTGTACTTGTGATATGTGTGAGCTATTCAAACTATGTGTATGTGATGTATGCATGAACTAGTCACTTTGTGTGCACGTGACATATGCATGAGCTAGTCATTATGTGGTTTTGTGTGTTCATAAATTGATGTTGGAATTGATCTAATGTTTGACTAGAATGCACTCGCTATCATACTATTGTATATGGATTGAATTGGAAGCATACGTTTAGTTAATGGTTTTTATTTAAAAGAGATGTTAGAGATATTATATAGCTGTGTTGATGAAGTCTTATTTTTTGATTTGTGAACTACAGATCATTTAGTTCTTGGAAATTGATACATAGGAAAAGCCATTATGAATGAACCCTTGAGATATAGGTTTTGGTCTAGAATGGCCTTGATTTTGGAAGCTTACCATATTTAGTGTAAATAGATAAATTGTGACATAATTGTTGACATCAATACAAGAATAAAATTATAAAGATAACACTTTTAAATTGAAAAAAGTTATTTAAATAAAATGGTACTTAAAATATAATGATATTTTTGTAATTTTTTTAAATAGCAACTAAAAATGATTATTACAAAAGCACTGCCTAATTTAATAAATTTTTAAAATTATAAAAAAAAAAGACTAGAAACTTGAGACATCAAACTAATGATATTTAGCACAATTGATTACTAAACACCATTAAACATAATTTATAGACAAACTGTCATATATATAAATGAATCACATCCATAAAGAAGGTAAAAATTTCTTCAATGTGACCCTCCAATGAAATGATAACTAAGTTTGGAGCACAAACTACAAGAGGGATGGTAAGATAGATTAGCCAAACAAATTAATATAGAACTTAGTGAGGCAGCCATAAATGAACCAAATGTAGGAACTTATTGTGACACAGATGAATGAATCAATGCATATATATCATATGCATTTTGTATTTTAAAGTTTTTAGTAGTATCAAACAACAAGTCAATCAGTTCATGGTGCTATGTATTTTGTATTCACTAGTACAAAAATAACAATATATGACTAAATAAACTACTAAAAATTGCATATAAATGACTAATTTTGGTCACGTGACCATTAGTAGTTTATTTCCGATCATTTATAACACAACCAAATTTATGATAAACTATTTTAGTCATTTATCTAGTCATTGATTTAGTCATTGATTTGGTCATTGATTTGGTCATTGATTTAGTCATTGATTTAATCGTTAATTTAGTCATTGAATCTTGTCATTAACTAGTCATTTATTTAGTCATATATTTAGTCATTACTTTAGTCATATATTTAGTCATTACAAATCAAATCTAACTTAATTAATCCTCACAAATTTATGCATATAAACTTCAAGTATCATAGATATTCAAATGTTGAAGAAGCACCATGAAATGAAGACTAAAATGCTTGAACAAATATGATTGATCAGACACAAACACAAATAGATTACAAATCAAGAGGAGCCACAACATAATATTTATGAGTGGAGAAAAACCACTCTAAAATTTACTTCATTAAGCCTCATTGGCAAATCAAAATCTCATTTATTACATTCAATGTCTCAGTGACACTATACAACTTATAGACACTATATAAACATAATACTCCTATTTTCATATACTTATACTATTTTCCCCTTCCTTAATTGCAGTCCTTTTGGAAGGGCATCAATCTCCTATAGGGGCTCGACCCATTTAATCCCCTTGCAAATCCACAACTTTCCCATCGCTATTGGTTTCGGCTCTTCCAAACTCTTCCTCATTGGTATTCACCTCACTTCTCCAATTTGGAGTTGCAACCTGAAAAATAAGGTTTCAAAATTTGCACATCAAAAACTCAGAAAAGTCAAATAATACAAAGGATAAAATTCAAACATTTTCTTTCCCTTTTCCAACTATGGCACCCTAAACTTAGGTGCTAGATATAGTGAATGTATCAAAATCAGATATAACTTTATACTTCTGAAGTTTCAGATTTCCTAAAAAGTATAGATATAATACCTGCTAACATAGTTGTAAATGAAACAAAATACTATAACTTTAGAGTGTGTCTTCATGGAGGCATTCTATCAATTGTTAAGCAAAATGCTACTCATTGTGGGTACTTTTTATTCAAACATATTTCACACAATAAAGGTAAACGAAATATAAAACTAATAAATTTCATTCATAGCACATATATAAGAAAATTGTATTCATAAGCATCTTTTGTCATTGAATTTGCCTCATCCAGTATAATGATTTTAAAGGGTGGAGAAAGATAACTACTAAAAGTAGCCAAATAAAAGAATAAGAAAAACCAATGAAGCGGAAAATCAAAGGCAACAAGAGTTCCATAACTTTGCAAACAGATAAACAAAAGTATAGATATACAAATGAACAAAGGTTTCAACAAGGGTTTTAGATTATGTTTATTAAAATGAAAATATGGCCAAGATACCTATGTTTTTTGTCATTTTTTGCTGCTTTCCCCACTCCTCCAAACTCTTCCTCGCTAGTATTCAATTTTCACTTCTCCAATTCGGTGAGATGCATCCATTAAATAAGGCTTCTAGCTAGTTTTGGAGTATGTTTATTAAAATAAAAGTTACTATCAAGATTCTAATAATGCTCACATTTGGTTTTTAACAATCTTAAAATAAGTTTCTACGATGGTTTTTGAGTAAGTTTATTAAAATGATAATTTCCATCAAGATCCTAGTAATGAGCACATTTAGGATTTAACATTTTGGCATCCTTTACCCTATGTAGTTAAGTGTGTATTAGCATAATTAATATATAATGTATATTTTATTTTGAATGCTATTATGGATGTCCATAACCATTTTTCCCAAGATCCCATTTGTGCACAGGCAGGGAGGATGCTAGTAAGGGTTGTGGAGTCTGGCTTAAAACCGCCAATTACATCTGCTTAAAAGTTCTAAAGCCTATTCAACAAATCCATTTGTGCATACCCTGCAATCATTTCATTCCATGAGACCACATGCTTTGAGGCATTCTGTCAAACAGTTCATGTGTCTTTCCTATGATTCCACATTTTGATACATGTCAAACATGGCAAATTGCAACAACATCTAACAAAGTATACAAATGCAAATGAATAAAGGTTTCGACGAGGGTTTTATATTATGTTTATTAAAATGAAAATATGGTCAAGATACCTGTGTTTTCCGTCATTTTTTGCTTCTTTCCCCACTCCTCCAAACTCTTCCTCACTGGTATTGAACTTTCACTTCTCCAATTTGGTGAGCTACAACCTGTAAATAAGGTTTCGACAAGGGTTTTAGAGTATGTTTATTAAAATGAAAAAAATAATGCAAGATCCTAATAATGTGCACATTTAGGTTTTAACATTATGACATCCTCTACCCTACATAATTAAGTATATATCAGCATCAATGATGCTGTCAGGGTTATGGATTCTGGCCTTACACCTGCTTATTGCATTTGCTTGAAATTTCTAAAGCCCTTTCAATGAATCTAGCCTACGCCTATCCTCCAATTAATGCATTTCATGAGACCACATTTTTTTTGAGGCATTTCGTTAAACAATTCACACACCCTGTTCATGTGTCCACACTCTTACTCATTTCATGAGACCACAATTCTTTGAGGCATTCTGTTGAATAGTTCACATGCCCTGTTCCTTCCGCTTTTGGTTTCAGCTCCTCCAAACTCTTTCTTGCTGGTATTGACTTTCACTTCTCCAGTTGGTGAGCTGCAGCCTATAAATAAGGTTTCAACGAGGGTTTTAGAGTATGTTTATTAAAATGAAAATTTTCTCGCCCCAATTTGCCTGCTAAAAAAGATTTTAAAATGGAATTCAAAGTAAATAAATTATAATGCATATTATTAAATATATTATAATATTATATAATATTAATAATATTATTATAATATAATATAATTATTATATAATATAATATTATAATATATATTATAATATATTATATTATATTTTATTATAATATTATATTATATAATATAATTATTTTATTATATTATAATAGAAATATTATATTTATTATTATATAATATAAATATTATATTATATTATATTATATTATAATATTAAATATATTATATTGTATTGTAATAATGAAATTGACCACAATTGCTCTTTGATACATTTGACATGCTAACAAAACAGGAAAATCAAATTGGCTTCATCTCATAGTTAAAAACATTAATGATTCATTAACTATGTAATGAGTAATAAAAGTTAAAGAATGTAAATGTTAATTATTTTTATAAAATATGTGAAGGCCTTAAGACTGCACCGAGATGCAATGCCTTCCACGCAATAGGTATTTTTGGTGCACCAAGCAACCTAGGCAGCCAAATGGCCCGCTTAGGTAGGGGTCCCATGAGGAGGGCTTAAGCTCTATGGATTATGATCAAATTTGAAAGAAAAAGAATAGAGGAGTAATAGTCATTTAGTTATTCATTTATTTAGTCATTTTTATTTTTTTGACCAACTATTTAGTTGTGATTTTTACCCCACAATCAAATTAGTCACTTATGATGATCAAATTAGTCATCTTTAGTTGTTGAGACTAAATTTTTTAGTCATGTAGTCATATATTTTCCAAATTCTACTAGTATTAGTCATGCGACTAAAATTTTTAGTCATGTAGTCATATATTTTCCAAATTCTACTAGTGTTAGTCACGTGACTAAAAGTTTTAGTCATGTAGTCATTTATTTGCCAAATTCTACTAGTGATTTCATCATCGTTAGTGTCGACCAAGGGAGGATTCACATGCCTTATTTTGTTAATCTCATCATGCTTAAGATCTAACATACTGGCAAGTTTTCTAACAGTGAGATCTGCCACATATTCACATTTAAGAGCCTCATCAGTTGTAATTATTTTGGTAGGATCAAAAGATAATATTTTTTCCACCAAATCAATTGCACTTTTGTCAGCCACTTTCCTATGTAATAATTCCTTCAAAGATTTTGTGGGATGAAGGGGAAAATATTTACAATGTTTGATAGCATAAAGATATCATTGACAATTGATTATATGTGGTCGCTCATTTTCATCTGGTATTTGTATTATTTTAGCATACTCCTTGAGATTATAAAAGTCAGTTTCATCATTTTAACATTTGCAAAAAGAATAACACTTGGACCCAATTCATTTACCAATAGTAGCTCTGCCAAAATGCAACCCACAACCCATATATCTATAGTAGGGCCATAGTTGAAGTAATGTTTGTAAACGTTGTAGCCAAAAAAGTGCTCAGTGGCTCTGTAAGCTACAGAAGCCACAAATCCTGTCATTTTGGTGAAATCTTCCTAGAAATTCCAAAGTCACACAACTTTATTCTTGGAGTGAAGCTGCGAAACTTTTTAGGATTGTTGGAACTTGTTTCATTGACCAAAATATTGTGAGGCTTTAAATCTAGATGAAGTATTCGAGCAACATGCAAATACTGTAAGCTTCTCAGTAAGTGGAGAAATAAGAATGCCGACAAAATAAATTATCAATAATTTTAAATGATAAGAATGCTAACAAAATAGATTACGATGTATTCTCGACTATTTAGATTGAATTACATATATTATGGATCGGTGGATTTTAATCCAATGCTTAATACCTAAACATTTCTTATGAGGTAAGAAAAAATTCAATGTCATACATTGCAAATGAAAGATGAAGTTGATTGCAAATATAATTTGACCTTCATATTGTTTAAATATAATTTGAAATGGGTTGCATTTTTAGTAAAATAAAGTTTCCTTTTCCATGTTTTTTTATTCTTATAGAAAGTTGCCTCTAAGAGGCACACTTTTGAGAGGCAACTTTCTATACTCTTGCTTTCGACTCAGTGATCTGGACTGCATATAACAAATATATAAACTTGCTTCAAATTTAAATAAAACATTTCTAATTCAAACTTTTGAAATTTACAGTTGTTTAGAATATTTTCTAATTTGAAATTTTCTTTAATGGAAATGTGATTTAAAATTAAATAAAACATTTCTAATTCCAACTGTGCATATAGCGAATATATAAACTTGCTTCAAATTTAAATAAAATATTTCTAATTCAAATTTTTGAAATTTAAACTCTCCTTTAATGAATATGGAAATTTGATTTAAAATTAAATAAAACATTTTTAATTCAAACTTTTGAAATTTACAGTTGTTTAGAATATTTTCTAATTTGAACTTTCCTTTAATGGAAATTTGATTTAAAATTAAATAAAACATTTCTAATTCAACTGTTTGAAATATTTTCTAATTTGAACTTGCATATGGAGATTTAACAAAACATTTCTAATTCAATTGTTTGAAGTTTACAATTGTTAAAATATTGTTTGAACTGTTTGAAGAATAATATTTGTACAAATTATTGAAATGATTAAAAGAAAGAATACTATAAAACATTTATTGGAACCATTAAAAAAAATACTTTAAAACATTATTGTATTATATTAAGCAACTATAAACTTCAAATAGTTGAATTAGAAATGTTTTGTTAAATCTCCATGTCTGAAAAGTTCAAATTAAATTTTTTTTAAACAATTGAATTAGAAATGTTTTTGTTTAATTTTTAAATCAAATTTCTATTAAAGGAAAGAAGTTCAAATTAGAAAATATTCTAACAAGCTGTAAATTTCAAAGTTTGAGATTAGAAATGTTTTATTCAAATTAGAAATGTTTATTTAAATTTGAAGCAAGTTTATATATTCGCTATATGCACAGTTGGAATTAGAAATGTTTTATTTAATTTTAAATCACATTTCCATTAAAGAAAATTTCAAATTAGAAAATATTCTAAACAACTATAAATTTCAAAAGTTTGAATTAGAAATGTTTTATTTAAATTTGAAATGTTTTATTTAAATTTGAAACAGAAGTTTATATATTAAGTTATGTCATAGATCCAGTGCTGATGAAAGCAAAGAGTATAAGTTGCCCCTCTCAAAAGATCGCCTCTTAGAGGCAGCAATAAGAATAAAAACATGGAAAACTTTATTTTTATGTTGGGAGAAGCTCTTGTTTTCATGGTGGTGTTGGGCTCATTGGAAGCATTTAGCTTCTTGGGTGCTGGGGGGTTGTTTGATGTGAGTGGAGGTTGGCCTCTTCTTTTCATCATATGCTCCTTTTCTTGGACCTCTGATCTTAGGCTTGAGATGGCTCTTGTGGTGGCGGGTTCCTTTCTTGGAATAGTGTCGTGGGTTGCGTGCTGGTACCATCCTTGGAGCTTGTTGAAGATGTGGATGTGTTTTAGACAGGGTTTCTCTTCTGGACAAGGGTTCCTTGGTGTCCTTCTCTTTGGCTAGATCTGTGCCAGGTGTGGCTTGCTTGAGTTGTTGGGCTCTTGGAGTTTGGTCTTGTCTAATGGGATTTCTTACAGAGTTTTTGGGTACCCATTATGGGTTTTCTCTTATGAGGAAAGTGTTTTTGATGATGGTGTTTCAGTGGTGCCTGCTGGGAGATGGTGGAGTGGAATTCCTTTTCCTCTTGCTCCCTTGGGGTTTCATGCTAGTTTGGGTGAGGTCTCTCTTTTGGATCCCTTGCATGCTCAACCAAAGGATGGTTTGGTTCCCCAGTCTTCTGGAGCTATGACTTTCTTCAATTTCCTGTGCACTATGTCTTCTGTTGAGGAGAAGGAAACTCTTGATGGTCAGGAGTCATTTCCTATTGAGCTGGAGGTGGGTGTGGTGGATGTGGATGGAAGTCCTCTTTTCTAGTTTCTTTTGGATGTGCTCCTATTGAGGTGGAAGCTTCTCCTATCGAGGTGGAGCCTGAGGTTGCTGGAGAGGTGTGCTCTTGGTGTTTTGGGTTCTCACGATTTCCTCTCCTATAGAGGGGAGCTCAATCCTCTTGAGGTGGACTTGGAGTTAGTTTATGGTGTGCTTGGGTGCTTCAAGGGGTGTTTCTCCTCTTGTGTGCTAGTGTTTTTGATTAGGAGGTTGGGTTTAATGGTGGTTTGTACCATTAGATTTCCTTTTCTTTTGTTGGGTTTTGTTCTATTGTTTTTGAGCAGAAGGTTGGTTGCTGCTATGTGGTTTTGTTTCCTCAGTGTTTTAGGTGGTTTGTATAGTCAAAACTTGGGTGGGGTTTCTGGTCCCGAATAAAACCAGGTTGTTTCTGGGCTTTGGGCCCTTGCTTGTGTGTCGTTTGCAACATGTGTTATCATGTTAATATGTTAAGTGGTTGTTGTTGGGCTGCGAGTTTTCTTTTTAGCAACTTATTGTTGTTGGGTTGATTATGTTTACTGATGATCTTTTGTGTATCAACTATCTTCTTTTGTATAGGGTTTCGAGCCCCTTTGAAACCCTTTTTTTAACTCTAATCAAAACAAAATAGATTATGATATGTATTGGAGAAATTTTGGAAGATAATGGATTCTTTTCATGAAATCCAAATTACACATACATACAGGAGGGCAACAAACTGGCTGATAGGATTGCAAATATGGGATGTGATGGTCAAGATCTCGAGGTAGTGGGACACCAAGAAATTGCAAAGCAATATCCTCAACTGCTAGAGTTCATAATTGCTAAAGGAAATTAAAACAATTTAAATATTCACACTCATTATGCATTTGATCAGGGAGTAATGACGAAGAAGGTGGATGATACTTGTGGCATATTTTATCTAGCTAGCTTAACAAGTATATTGGGAAATGCTGAATCATCATTTATGATGATGTTGGTATTTGATGGGACTCTAGTTACTGGTACATTTGATTTGCAGAGGTGTTGGTTAATGATTATAGTGTGTTTTACAAAGTACCTCCCCTTGATGTGGATGCATTGCTTCTTTCATCAACATGCTGAGGGATTTGAAAGGAACACTCCCAGATATGCTTACAATAGTAATGTCCAATTATAGACATGTGTTGATACTATCAGGTTTATTTTAAGTTTGTTGTTTTGCAGGTATAGGGCGTTATGATGGTATGGAATGCGAAACAAAAAGCAGGGTTGGGAAAGCAAGTTTCGCATGAGCTATTACAAGTTATATCTGCGGTGAATTAAATGGGCTCTCCTTCTCATGACAACAAAATATTCCTCTTCAGTAATAAAGAAGATTTGCACATGGTTTATTGGCTATAAAGGGAGGTGATTGTTTTATGTTGTATCCATTCGAAGGTCTGCTATTGCTTATCATTTTGTGAGTGCTAATTGTCTATTTGCTGAAAAGTGGCAAGATAGCTTTCAAGCCCTAGAATTTTAGAGTGAACATGGTGGTGCAACCTTGGGAGCATCCTTTCAAAGAGTACCTCTCTCATGGATGTTTGAAGGTGGTCTTCAATTTGAATTTCCCTAGGGTTGAGGAAGTTGTTCGCACAGTGCTTGGCGTGGAGGTGATGAGTCCACATGCAAGAAGAATTATCTTCCCATCTCAACTGCTCTTTGTTTTTCTTTCAAATATCATGGATTTACTACAATCCCTTTGAGAGCTAGTGTTAATTGCAGAGCAATTTTTCAAACCCCAATTTCTTCAAAACAATGCCCTGTTAGATGCGGCTCAAGGGTATAATATTTTTACTGGGGATGGGGATATAGGAGGTTTGTTTCCTAGAGATTTTATCAAGCATCACCATGGTTTTGAAGAAATTTATGACTCTATCAAACTGGCTTTTCAATATAAAAGTGATAGTAGGTTGTTGAATGCATTAAGGAAGAACTATCAGAAGATTTGTGTGAATATGGATATGGCTATAAAGGAAAAGTATTATGCTATCTCCTTCCTCAAAGTGCATTCTCCTCATTCTCCTATAAATGACTCTCTTGTTGGAATGAAAGGTTGAAGGAATTCCTCTGGTTCAAATGCAGGTCGTGTGGAAGCTGGGGTTGCTTGTGATAATGCAAAAAATGAAAACATGAAATGAAAGGGTTTGGTAGCCTATTTGTGCTTGGCTCAGGGAGGAGTTCAAATAAAAAAGGAACAAGTTGCAAGTCATGGCTCCTATGTTCGTGGTTTGCAAGCTTAGTTTGATCCAGTTGCAGGATATGGTTCTTTTTCCCGTGATTTGCAAGCTCTGGAGGATGTTGAGGCTCAAGATGAAAATTCAGTCCAAGTGGTACAAATGGAGGAGTAATAATTTGATTGTTAGCAAGCAATTTTTTGGAAATTTTGCATGAAACTTGGTTCTACAAAGAGAAAATGAAAGGATTGAAGATGGGTATACATAACAGATCTACAGGCCCTGTTCTTTTTGAAATTTTACAAGTGTTATCAGAAAAATGATCTAAATTTTGTGTTTCCCACTACATTGTAACTAAAATTATGATTTCATGGATAGCTTGGGAACTGATATGGAATTTTGTAACTTATTCCATATGATACAAATCCTAAAATCCTATGTAAAAACTTTATTTTATTATAAATATAAATA
>VDFB02125950.1:0-20004 GCA_007258455.2 Sequoia sempervirens
TAGTAAAAAGAAAAATGGATCCTCTAGTTTGGGCAAGTACCTTGGTGAAAACCTGGCAAACAGGCGCCTTGTGTAAATAAGCACTTTCCATCCACCGGGACCTTTACAGCTTGTTCATCATTATCCCTCCATTTCGCTTCCACCATCCATCTCATATCTCCATTCATCACTCATCCACTTGCATCCGCACCATAGCTTGGTCCTGTGCTCATATCATGATCCCTCCTAGTACTACTCGGCCCATTCTCAAGGTCAGTTTGTCCTGCCTTTATCGGAGTAGTCTTTTACATCACGCTGGGGGCACATTCTCATTGGATCGGATTCGTGTATGATCTTAAAATCCTCAAACCAGAAAATCCAAAAACATCAGAAAACCAGAAAATCCAAAAACATCAGAAAATCAGAAAATGCAAAAACATCAAAACATATCAAAATCCAAAAACAGGTCAAAAAGTCATTCAAAAATCCAAAAACAAGGTCGTCTTGTCGAACTACGTCGTCTCTGAGCTTGAACGTAGGCAAGGTTGATCTTTGATCATCCCCCGAGAGATTTAGGTCAGTCCTATAGGAGTCCGTCATAATAAACTGACATTGCATCATGTATATCATCATCTGTAAATCGGTCAAGTCGTCAGTCGAACTACGTGGTCTCTGCGTGTATAACGTAGGCAAGGCTAATCTATTGATAAGCCCCCGAGGCCCCTAGGATAGGTCTTTAGGTTAGTCTCTCGGTCAAAATCTTAGAAAATCCCAAAAACATTTGAAAATCTGAAAATCAAAACATTTGTAAAACCTCGAAAAATTACCAAAAACAGCCTCAAAACATTGCAAAATTCCAAAAACATCCAAATATTTGAAAAATCCATCTGCCTCATCTCGCTTGCACCCGCAATAAACACCATTCATAATAAACTGATCGTCATCCTCAACCTTTGGTGAAACAGTTAGAAACAAGTCTAGCAGGTTAAAAGTAGAACTCAAAAGCATCAAGTCTCAAGTCTAAGTCAGTACGTAAACAAATTGGTCATCTCTTCATATCGGTAACACCATCATCTGAATTTGTCCCATATCAATCATCCCTCATAAACGAAATGACGTGCCGCCATCCACTAACATGTCCTAGGATGAATCCTTCCTACAATGGGCATTATCTTTTGGCAATAAGTTTCGCTTATCATCCTTAGAAAACACATCCTTTTTAAGCGGTATTGAAGAGCATTAGTTTGTTTATTTATTTGGTCTTTATCTTTTTGACTTATCTTATTTACGCTCATTCCAAGGACGTCTCGATGATATCCGAACAAAGGATTTAGAGAAATAGGAATGGGGCAATGATCATTATCTTTTGTCTGCTGTGCTTGTTGGGCGTTCTTGTCATATAACTTGGTGAATACTTGCTTTGTTAGATATGTATGGAGGAGGTTTGGATAGCTTGTTGACTATTGCATTGATTGGTTATACCTTTCCGTGTTTTGGTCCAGATGTTTGAGACTTCTAAAGTGCATCCTAGCAAGGTTTTCGTATGTCAGGTGTGAACAAGAATACTCCTATCTATTTGTTGAGTCAAAGTCCATCACACTAAGTACAACGCCATCCTGGTCCTTTATACCTTGATGCATCGTACTTAGGCGTGTTATCAAAAATAAAGTAAGTGATCCTTTGAAAATCCCAATCCTTGATAAGCAAATCATCATCATTTATCTATCATCATCATCATCTCTAATAAAGTCTCGACCAATCATGGACTTGTTGGATCCTCTTGTCATCATCTCATTCCCGCACTAACATCATGCATCCGTCATGCATCCATCATGCATCCATCCTGCATCTACAAACTATCAACATACCACATATCATCCATATCATACATCATAGGAAACATCGATCATTTCACATGCATTGCATATCATCATCATAATATATAGATCTATTAGTCTAAGCATTTCATAAATCATCCGTTGCATAATCCAACATATCACATCATCCATCTCATCCATCTCACATCATATCATCATTTTAAGTTGTTTAGGATAATATAGATTTGTTATTCTAAGCATCTTAAAATCATCTCATTGCATCATCATCCATAACCATCCATTTTGAACCTCTTTATTGCGAGATCGACCCTCAAATCGAATCTTTTCGCTCGATCTCTCGAGGGGGCAATGTACCAGTGTACTTCTTTCCGCTGGGGCATCCGAAAAATCAAAATTTTTTAATTTCGATCGCGGCAAGTTTATTCTTTGAACCAGCGCAACAAGTACATTGCTTCAAGAGGGGCAAAATGTAGACATGTCAAATTTACATCATGCATAATCATATTCCATTCATCAAATAAATCAGGACTTTATTTAAATCATATCCTAAATCATTTTCCATCCTTTTCTGATTTCAATAAATCAATTATCAAAGTCCAAAATGTCAACTCACCTAATCAGCATTAAATCAGCATAATCTTCATCTAATCCTAATCTAATACTAATCACATCCCACTTGCATTATCTAGATCTAGCCACTTGCACAATAAATCAATTTTATTGATTTATTAAAACCTCATTTTCTCTCAACATGACAAGTCAAACAGGGCATTTATTGCTCTTCTTTCTTGTCCCCCTCTCAAAATTTATTGCAAATTTGAATTCAAAATTTCCCCCTCTTGGGCACTCTTCCCAAATCTTGCACAACCATTGACCACTCACATGATGACAAGTGTCCTCAACTCATTGGATTGTTTTTGATCCCACATTGGTCCCTCTTCAACACTTGGCATTTTGAAAATCTTTAAATAGGTGCATCATCCTCAAGCAAATCCTTCACAATTTTATGCAAGGTTACTCTCTCCATTTGAGATTTGATCTTGTTCATCATCACTCCACCATCTTCATTGCATTTTCAATTTGAGCTTTGATCAAGGATTGGGAAAGGGTCACTAGCACATGTGACACCAATCCAACTATGGAATAGGTAACTTGTGATTGTTTTCATGATGCTTGTAGCTTTCTTTCATCCTTTTGTTACATATTTTAAGCACTTTGCAAGGTATTCCATAGGAGTGTTCTTGAAGGATTTGTAGGTGCTAACCCTTGTTTGAGTTTAGTGTTTGCAGATTTTTAAAGGCACTCACAGTCAAAACAAGTAACTTTATTTAATTTATCACCATTAACGTAATTAATCAATAAACTAAATCTAATTTTATTAATTAAATCAAGTTAATCAATAAAATAAATAACATTTCAACATTGCAACTAGATATATTTAATCATCATTTTAACTACACCCCCCATTTAATAACCTTTATAATATGAAATTAAATAAATAACCAAGGAGGAATGAACCATATTAAAATAACTAAACCCGACGACAACCCGACAACACACTATGATTAGGGTGATGACTTGGCACAGAAAACCTAGCTACTATCTCCCAATCGATTACCGTTGGCCAATGGACATGCTTAAACCTGTGAATCAGGTGGAGTCAATGTCCTGTACCTATCAACCTGCGAACAAAGAGTATATCGAACATGCATATATACATAATATGATCAAACACACCGTGAAGAGGAAATCTTGGAATCGTAGGGCGCTCGCAAGCGAGTGGTACAATCTCGTCCCCTTCACCAATACAAAATTACTAACTGACGATTCTAACATCAATAATATGATCAAACGCATAAAACATCATTAATTAAATATTTACTAAGCTAATTCAAAACATGCCATAATGATAACATCAGAGTAAAATTCCATCACATCAAAATATAACATATGCATCGCTTAACATTTCGCGATGAAATAGTAACCAAATACCAAAGTCACAGCATAACAGAAACAACATAACAAAGAAGAACATTGCTGAACACAAAAGCCAAAATGGTGGGGTGTTACAATTGCATTTGATCTCCAAAAAGATGATAAACACCTCATGAATACACTGTAAAACCTAAAATGCTCCACAATTCTTCAAATTTGCATGTTTTCTACCAAAATCTTTTTCAAAGCCTTCAGAATGTTATTTTACATCACATATCTTTGTCTCACTTCTTGACACCTCATACATCTATGGGTTTATAATTTTACCCTATAATTGCTCCCCCTAAACCCATGATTGGATTTATTTTTTAGAAGAATTGTCTGCACTAGATGGAGGTATAGATGTATTTGGTTCATCCTTGTTCTTAGGTTCTTCCTTCTTCTTCCATACCTTCTCCATTTCCTTCTTAACTTTAGTAGAATCAACTTTATTCACGGATTTATTCCTTTGTTCCAGATTGGCCTGCTTTCCATGTTTGCTTCTACAAAATTCTGAAATATGTCCAGGTTTGTTGCAAGTGTAGCACACAATTTTTTTTTGAACAAATGTATTTGTATTCATCCTTTATCTACAACAATTAGCCTTATGTCAAAATGCATTACATATATAGTAGTAACCATAAAAATATTGATCCATTCTACTAGTATTAAGTCTATTCATCATCATTTGACTTCTAGGTGATCCCACAATACTGGTTTACAATTTTTGGCCAAACTGGACATTGAACTATTTTTTTCTAACTAAATCTTCACTTTCGGACACCTATAGCGCATAAACCATGAGGAATTTGAAGATGATGCAAACTAGTGATTTGTGGCATTTTGTTTGTAGATTCTAAATATATTTTTTTCAAGAGTTTTTGGAATCAGATTGCACTTCTTTTTCCACCTCCTTCAAAAACTAGTTTTTTTCAATAAACACCATTTTTGAGTGACACTCACCGTATAACACATAACCTTTTTTCCATGAAGGATAAAATTCTTTTTTTTTTTGAATTTAGATTTGTAACTATGATATCTAGTGCTTCCAATTGGTTTCATAGTGTTTTATTGAATATTTTTTCCTTAATCAAGTTTTGAAGTCAAACCAATTACAATTTAGACATAGGCAGACCGTATAACACATAATTTTTTTTGTATGTATCAAAATTCAATTTATTTATTTTGTTGGATCAAGGACCTCAATATCTGGTGCACTCATATTTTTTAATTTTTTTTTTTATAATCTTCTATTTTTCCACATGTGCAAAACAGAGAGCTTGATTTTCGGTGAAAAACCTACATTCACAAGAAATAAAAAAAAAATATAATAATTAAATTAAATTTATTTAAAATTATACTTTTTGGGAAGCTTATAATAAGGACTACATACTTACAAAAATAAATTTTAAATGAATTCATTTGATCCCCCAAAAGGTAAATCAAAAGTGGTTTTTTATCAACATTTTGATAGGTGTAAAGGAGACTCCATTATAGGTATGGTTTAAAACTAGCAGGGTTCTATCCAAGGGGGTTTGATCTAAGGTAGTTTGATCAAACCCTCTTCAATTGGAATTCTTTAAATGAAACTTATTAAGACATAAATCATTATATTTTCTAAAATATGTGATGTCAACAAAAATCATAATCTCCTAGAAATTGTAAACCAGCTTTGTGGGAACACCCCTTCCGCACTCAGTAGCTCTATGTCTAGGTTTATTGCATGAAAAACATTGTCCAGAAAATAATCCAATATTTTGATTCATTCTACTTCTACATTTTTTTTCCATATGACCAATTTTATTACATGAGAAACAAATTCCATTAAAAGATGAGTACCTTTAAGCATTAGGTGTCTAATAAGAATCCTTCCAGTATTTCTTCTTTGATTCTTGATGTGTCTACCATTTCCTTGAGTCTTTCTTTTATTTCCAACCTTGTTAGGGGTCTAATTTACCTTTGAACTTTGTCCTTCTTCAAGTTCCAAACCACTTTTATCCTTAGAAGGTATTTGTCCTGCAATTAGTTCATCCAGCCTTGTAGAACTTGTTTTAAATTTGTCCTCATGATCTATTTCTTTCATCAAATATGATCTTAGGGTTAACACTTCTTGTTCAAGCTTGATGCATTCATTAGACTTGTTTTGAATCTCAACTTTTTGATAGTCCTTAATTCTCTTATTTTCTTCCACTTGCACTTTTAGTCTAGTGATATCCTCATTTGCTTTCTCCAATGTCTAATCACTGACTTCTCTTTGCCTTTCTTTGAATTTCTTGATTTGATTTCTTAATTTTTTTATGCATTCATTTGCTTCTTTTAGGTTCTCCTTTAGAATTTCTTTCACTTTCAACTCATCAAGATATTCGAGAGTAGCATTGAGTTCTTCTTTGTCAATTGTAGAGATTTCTTCCGAAGGAATAGGACATCTTTTTTCAGCCATGTGTTCAAACTCCAAGATCTTCCTCAATCTATTAGGCTTTTCTAAAGGAACCAAGCTCCAATACCAGTTGTTGAACACCCAAAATACTGAGAGGGGGGGTGAATTAGTACTCTATTAAACCATTTAACTATAAACCATCCAATAATTAAAACATATCTAACTACAATTATGAATGAAGAAATGAAAGAGATCACAACACCACATGCCACATAAACATTAAGATTTTTATGTGGAAAACCAAAAAAAGGAAAAACCATGGTGAGGATTAGCTCACAATATATTATAACCGGTTATAAGATATCACAGAGACACACTGCTAAGACACACTATCCTTGAAAGGCTCACAACCTGACATGATTATAAAATAGAGTATGGCTCATTGCCAAAAGGTGAATTGATAGAATGCACCTTCCATGTGCTAAATTTAGTTTCAATGAAGCTCTGAAAGCAAAATCCTGCACTTCCTTGATGTCACTCAACATACATAACAATCCTACCTTGATACAAATCTTATACATACAAATTTACAAGTTGGCACAATATCACACATCTTATTTAATCATGTCACACTCTCTAAAATACAAAATGTTCCATATATATACCATTACATCCACATACATCAATTAGGTTGGCCTAACTAAATGTACACAAACTTAATTTAAAAATAGCTTGTCAGCTCAAATATTGAAATAAAGCCCCTTTCATGCCAAAACCAAAATGTCCAAGGCATGATTCATGTCAGAAAAGACCTAAAAATATATCTTTGACATATGTAGAACATATTAATCTTCATACCACACATTCAAGTATAAGGTCGGCTAGAAGAAAGACTTGATCACAAAAGTAGGCCAAGCTGACTAATCATCAATCAACCATATAATCATATGAGCATGCACCATTTGGAATATGTGTATAGATGACACCTATAAACCATCTCCCAAAGTTGTAAAGACTGAATCAAGGTACCAAAGGAATGTGAACCAATTAACTCATACTACTTTACACAGTTATAAGCAAAAAAATGTATGTTGAACTTCTATTATTTAAATATTTTAGCCCATTCAACCAAAATCATTGAAAACTTGTTCATAGATGTACTTAACAGTCTTGAATAACATACTAAAACCACATAGGTTGATCTTCTAACATGAGCAACTTCAGACCAAATTACCAGATCAAGGTAAAATAAAAATTGTTTACCAAATTAGACAAAACTGTCAACAAACAATGTTTGCATCAATGGCAACACATCAAAGGGTTTCTTCCTCAGTCTTCCAAAATGACTAAAGTAGAATATACAGATGAGATAGTTTACTTTATGGACCAAAGGATACCTTGGTAACCATGAGGAATATCCCCAACTAATTATTAGGCATCACCTCCAAGTCGTTTTGAACAAAATTCTTTCCTGAATCAACCTAGATGGCTTGGAGGTTGGAAACAACCTCCATACTACCCCCAATGGACACATGAATATCCACATGATCCACAATCATGGAAAGCATGGTGAGTGCCACCACCAACATACCCACAATATTAATCATTTCCTCCATATCCACCACCTTCACCAATAAATCCCTATCAGCAATCCCAACAACTCTTACCACCTGTTCCATCATCATCTAGTCAACCATCTAGTTTAACTCAGACATATAAAGCAATGCCTATTCTTGCACAACCATCACCCAATCTAAATAATAAGGTGGCTCAACCGATTCAAAACAATGAGGTGGTAGGATACCCGACTTATCCTATCAATGCATTAGAAATTGATGGTGTACAATTGAGATTAGGAAAGAATATTCAAGGGCCAACTATCAAAGAGGTAGAAGATTTAGCTGAGTGATTTTTGGATTCGATTGTGTGTGAATTTTTTGCATCAAAAAATTCACACACAATCAAATCCAGAAATCACTCAACTAAATATTATGGATTGTGGAAACTTGATATCATTAAGGTAGAAGATTCTCCAATAGAGCCAGAGGAAGAACAACTAGGACCACCATTTCCTAATAGGTTTCAAGAACAACCAAAACAACAAGAAACATCTAAATTAGGTTTTGATTTTATGAATGAGTTACACAATGTTAACATTAAAATTCCTCTCTTGCATGCCATTTGAGATGTTCCAGTATATACAAAAGTAGTCAAAGAACTATGTGGGAGAAAACAATGGAAGAAACAAGATCCCAAGACAATCCAAGTCATTGGACAATTGGTAGATTTGATGTTGTGAAATATTTCTTTTCCTAATTATGCAAATGTTGGGATCCCAATAATAAAGGTATGCATTGGTGATATAGTTATTCCAAATACACTTGTGGATTTAGGAGCAGCCATAATGTAATGACAAACGAGACTAAGGAGAAACTAGCCCTCCAAGGACTAAGACCTACTCCAACGAACTTGCAAATGGTGGATCATTCCCTTGTAAAAACAGAAGGTGTGATTGAAGGAATTATTATTTCTCTTGAGTCTTGGGAATATCCCATGGATTTTATGATTTTACAACCAAAAATTAAGCTGGGGGTACCCATTAATTTTAGGAAAACCTTGGTTAGTTGTAGCTAATGCTTTTATTAATTATAGGTCTAGCAACATGGTGATTTCAAATAGAGAACAAATGAAGCAACTGAAGTTGCACCCTCTAGCACAACCTTTATTGGAAATAGAGGATCCAATATGAATCGATAATGATTTAGATGAATCTTTACCTATTTTGACAATTGATCAAGCAAAACTACTATTTTTTTGATAATTTTTTAGAGACAATGATTTTTCCTTCAGGTATAAATGATAATATCCCATTTGGGAATTTTCCATTGGTTAGTAATTCACAATCTATTCAACATTTCATTACTTTTCATCGGTTATTACCACACACTTGTATATATAGTCCATTTTTAGTATCTGAGAATTCTGATCCATCCTCATCCACTTCTCAATTGCTTGCTATAAATACTTTTGTCTAGTCTTAGGCTATGGAAGTTTTACCTAGAGAAATGCTCGATATAAATGCCAACCTGAGTCCCTCACAGTTAGAAGAGCTTATTGCTATGTTGTATTCCCATAAAGATGCCTTTTCTTGGGACCAAGATATGAGAGCAATACAACCTCCTACTTGCACACATCATATTTATATAGAAGAGGGAAGTAGACCAGTAAGACAACCACAAAGAAGACTGAACCCTATCCTATGAGAAGTTTTTAAAGGTGAACTTCAAAAGTTACTCAACATAGGATTTATATATCCTATCTTTGATATCCAATGGGTGTCGCCTCTTGTGGTAGTTCCTAAAAATAATGGGAAGTGGGGAATATGTGTAAACTATAGAGCCCTTAATAAGCTTACCAAGAAATACCATTTCCCACTCCACTTTATTGATCAGGTATTAGATACCCTTGCTGGAAAGAAGTTCTTTTCCTTCCTTGACAGATTCAATGGTTATAATAAAACTTGTGTATCCTCAGAAGACAAAGACAAGACCACCTATACTTGCCTATGGGGTATTTTTTCTTATAACATCTTACCTTTTGGGTTGTGTAATACTCCTGCTACCTTCCAGCGGGTTGTCCTAACTATTTTTGCAGATTTAATTCATGATTGTGTGGAAGTGTACATGGATGATTTTACTGTTTATGGAGACACGTATGAGGAAGGAAAGGAAAATCTAGAAAAGGTTCTTAAAAGATTCATTGATACTAATCTTTATTTGAGTCATGAAAAATGTCACATCTTGATGATTGAAGGTATTGTCTTAGGACATTATATCTTTGTAAAAGGAATTGAGGTAGATCCCAAAAAGGTGAAGATAATTCAAGACTTTCATGTGCCTACTTCTCCAAAAGATGTTCATAGTTTTTTGGGTCATGCTAGATACTATAGACTATTTATTCAAAATTTTAGCAAAATTTCCTCACCTCTTTTTCTTTTTCTAGGTAAAGATGTTGATTTTTCATGGACACGAGAGTTCCAGCAAGATTTTGAAGAAATCAAATGGAAGCTTATAACTACACCAATTTTACGAGAACCTAATTAGGAATTTTTGTTCCACATCCACACTGATGCTTTAAAAAATTCCATGGGAGTGGTACTTGGATAAAAGGAAGATTCTCTCTTTTATTCCATTTGTTGTATCAATAAGAATTTTACTGGTGCAGAGGTAAATTACACTGTAACTAAAAGAGAATTTTTGGTTGCAGTCTATGTGATAAACAAATTTCACCATTATATAACTAGGTATTTAGTCTTCATACATACAGATCATTCTACTATTATATTTTTAATGAATAAGATAGTTGTCACAAGAAAAATGATTTAGTGGTTGCTTTTGTTGCAGGAATTCGATATTACTATTCTTGACAAGTCAAGATGTGAAAACATCGTTGTTGATTTTCTATACAGGCTACACTGTAATAATGAGCCAATTCTTGTGGATGATGCCTTTCCTGATGAACGTCTTTTTTCCATTTTTGTAAAATTCCCATGGTTTTTGATATTGCTAATTGTCTTGTCACATGCAGATTTCCACCCCACTTTTCTCCAAGAGAGTGATGAAATCTTATAGGACTTAGTGGGAAATATAGTTGGATTAATGGTTTACTCTATCATACTAGAATTGATAACATTATGCATCGTTCTGTAGTATAGGAGGATGCCTTTGACATACTTCACGCATGCCATTGTGAGCCTTGTGTTGGACAATTTGTAACACAATGAACTACTAACAAAGTTTTGATTGTAGAGTATTACTAGCCAACAATCCATAAGGATTGTAAAAGATTTGTTTAGCATTGTGATAAGTGTCAACATATGGGCTAACCTACATGCTTCAATGAAATTCCCTTACACCCACAATTATCAATTGAACCATTTGAAAAATGGGGTTTGGATTTTGTAAGACCAAGTAATTCTCTTTCTAGGGATAAAGAGTATATTCTAGTCTGTACTGATTATGTAACTAAATGGGTAGAAGTAGTAGCTTTGAAACATGCTAGAGACACAAAAGTTGATAATTTCTTATATTCTAAGATTTTTACTAGGTATGGAGTTCCAAGAGAACTTATTATAGACTAGGGACCACAGTTCACCTTCGGTTTGGTTGTAGCTCGAGTGTGAGAATATGAAATAAAACATTAAAAATATTTTTCATACCATCCACAAGCTAATGGGCAAGTGGAGGTGACCAATCAAGAGTTGGATAATATCCTCATGAAAAATGTGATACTACACAAGAAGGATTAGATAGATAGACTTCTTGAGGTAGTTTGGGCCTACAGAACAATTTGGAAGACAACCACTGGCTTGACACCATATGCACTTGCATATGGAAAAAATGTTCTTTTACCCATTGAATTTGAAGAATCTCTGTGTTTCTCTTCAACTGGGGATGAGTCTCATTGAATTCCAAAAGGAAAGAATCACTTAGTTCCATTCCTTGGATGAGATGCATCAGCAAGCCCTTTTTCATGTAGAGGTGGTGCAACAACAGTGCACACGATGGCATGACCGCTTCATTCATCAACAAATGTTCCAACTTGGTGATTTGGCATTGCTCTATGACTCTTAGTTACAATAATTCAAAGGGAAATTTCACACTCACTAGCTTGGTCCCTATGAGATCAAGACTGTTTATGACAATGGCACATTTGAATTATGCACTGTCAACTCAGAGTGTACGGATCTCATTGTTAATGGACACGTTTGAAACTCTATAGATGAACTCTTTCTAAAGAAACTTTTATTTGTAATATGGAAAAGTAACTCACTCTTTTTCTTGTCACCTCTTCAAACTAAATTATCATGATAACAAAAAGTACAATAAAAGATCCAACAATGAAAACCTTTGGGCATTGTTGACCAGTTAATACTTGAAAATCAGATTCTGAAAGGTATTAATTGTTGAATAAATAGGGGTAAAAATTGGTTTTTTGGTGTCTCTAAAGCAATGATAGGGTGAAAACCAGGATACCAAAAGTCTATTATCATACTAAAAAAAAAAAACAAGTGTGTTTAGCGATACTTCTTGTCACCACCTATTCTATGGTGTGACAGGAACCTTAGTTTTGAGGTTCCTATTGTTATGCACATACTTTTCTTTTGTTCCAGCATTACTTGCCTCTTTGCCTCATTCTAGGGAGGGTTTTGTGTTGGTTTTGGTCTTTCCCATGGTGGCATGGACTCTATGGCTGACTTTGGGATATTTGCAAGTTTGGGTGTTTTCCCTTTGCCTTCTTTGTTCCTGTCACTTACCTAGTCTTCCACTTGTTTCTATTGTCTCAACGATAGCTCCTGGTGGGTCCCACTTTATTCCCTAGATTTCCTCTTAGGCTCCTTGGTGGCTTTCTTCATTATTACTCTACTACATGACTTAACTTTTATGTCTTATCTATCCAACAGTCTTGTCACCGTCTATGTCAGATGCTCTCTTTTCTTCGGTTGTTATTTTCTACGTTTCTATCTGATGCCACTATTGTTCTATCCATGCTAGCCTCAAGTTACCTCTTTTGTGGTCATTTCTATTTCTCCCTCATGTAAGATCATGATAGCTTTTCATGCTACATCTTTGTGAATTTTCTACGGGATTTATCCACTTGCCCATTATCTTCATGACAATATTCGGTGTTACAATTTGCACGCCTTCATCTCTCCAGTAGTCACCTCAACACCACTTGTCCAGTAGTCCATCCTTAAGTTGGGGGGGTACATAGGAGTTAATCCTATGATGTTCATTATTAATTTTTATTGGCCAAATCTGATTGTAATCCTATAATATTCACCATTATTATCCTTCATGAGAAACTCATCTGGTCACATTACCTAATACCTTCCATAAACTTTCTGATCATAGCCTTTTCTAACCATCTTCATATTTTTCTACCATTGTAGCTACTTTGTAAGTTGGAAAGGGAAGTTCTTTCTGTACCTAGAAACCATGTGGGGAGATCATACAAGAAGGGAACCCACATCAATGAAAAATATCCTAGTTAGTGAAGAGGCATTCAAAATATTTAAGCAGGCCTCCTGGACAATGTATTTTAGGAAATTGTGTGGTTTTGATGGTATAGTTTCTTTAGATTTTTCCATAGGGTTTCACAAGAACAAAGTCACTTTGAGGGAATTGTAATATCTAGTAACAGTGTAAACCATTGCTACAGTCATTAGACTTCCACAAACTGGTGAATCATTCTTTCCTTTTGCTTCCTCTCATTTCATGGAACTCAAGCTCCAACAAAAGAAATATCTATAGAGGGTGGAATATATTGAATTGGTGCAGGGCCAAGGAACCAAATGCAAATCTCATCCACCACCATGGGATGAAGTCGCCAAGTTTCTAGTTCAGTATATCACCTACAAGGGAAGGTACATGTATAATTATTCCCATCACTTTTGGCTCATGTTACATTTGTGTAATGTTATTTTCATTAACATTCCCTATTTTTTGCATTGCTCTCTGCAATAGTCATGTAGTCAGTTTCATAAGGGACATGAAAATTCACTTGCTCACCATGGATTAATTAAGTTAATTCTAATACATGGACTCTATTCCATAAAACCTCCTATAGAATGGGATGTTGTTGTTAACCAAGAAAAAGAAAGTGGTGAAACTCTAGGGCACTCTAAAAAGAGGGTAACAGAGGAAACTCTAGTAAGTGAATCCTCTAAAAAGAAGAAAATAGAGGAAACCCTAGTTGGAGAATCCTCTAAAAAGAAGAAAATAGAGGGAACCCTAGTTGGGGAATCCTTTAAAAATAAGAAAACCAGCTCCATAATTGATGTCACAACCCCACAAAATAATGATAGGACACCCCCAACTGAGTAGAGAAAAAGGAAAGCTCCCACTTTAACCAAGTTGGATAAACTAGTAGATGTTTCCCATTCAATGATTGATGTTGAAATTGAAGCTAAAAGCCCTAGTCAAGAAAAAGGAAAAGTGGATAGAGAAATTTGTAGTCAAAACTGATATAAAAAGAAGAAACAAGACATGCAGGATCAAAAAAAATTCTTTCCCTTGAAGAATTGGAAATGTCTGAACCAACAAATGTGTGTGGTGATGAGGCATCAGGCCCATAAAAGTACAATGTAGAGGAAGAAACTGAAGCGAGGAAAGAGGTTAGAAAAAAAGAAGTGTTTAGAGATAAAACCATTGTAGATATAAGAGGGGAAGCATATGAGGAAGAAGGAGAAAATTCCCTTGAACATGAAGAAAAGGAATATGAAGAAACCCTAAATGAGAATGTTGAAACACTGAGCCATGGAGAGAATAACATAGGGGAGGAACATAATTAAGGAGGTGAGAGTCCTTATGAGAAATAACACATTCCAAAAAATATCTACGCTGAAGAGCGTCCTCCTCCATGGCAATCAGCAAGGGGAACTATTGGTCTTGAAGAAGCCTTGAAGGCCATTGTTGTTTTTAATATTGATACTCCAAAATAAGTATGTGATGAGCCACTTATTCCATTTGGAAAATTGTTTCAAATAATTACATAGCTTCAGGAGGAGAATCAACAGTTGAAGGCATAACTACAAGAGCTTTCCACACTGAACATATAGTAGAAGGAAGAAGTTGACAGAGTGAAAAAAAAATTGTGTCAAGCAATAGCTTCTTTGACTCCTCTTCAAGGGTTTGAGAAAATATTGGAGGAACTAAAGGTCACCATAGTGAAGGAAACTACTAGCACAAATTTAACCACTATCTACAGGAAAAATTGGTTTGTACTAATTGTTTGCATGAGGACATGCAAATTCCTTAAGCTAGGGGGAAAATGATCAGTGAAAAACATGTCCAAATCCTATGACATTTTTGTTTCATTTTCTTGCCCTTTCCTAAGTTTTCCTGCTATTAATTATTATGAGAATGAAGAAATATTGAATGTTTTAAAGAATGAAAGAATGTTTCCAAAGTGGCAAAGTGTTGAGATAATAATCCAATCTAAATTATTTGTGACAAGAACCGATCATTTTGAAGGAACCAACCATGTTCAAGATAACCCTTGAAGATCACATGACACGAGGAGAGGCAAAGGATGAGTTAGATGTGCTGTGAAACTAATCATTTCTATTTCTTCATTATAATTTGAAACTATTTTTGATGTTGTTTTGGGTTTGTGGGCTATGGCCAAACCAAAGAATATTAATATTCGATATGTTGGCCATCGGCCATAACAAATTGTAACCTCTTTTAATCTAGTATATAGTATTCGATGTGTTGGCTATAGGCCATAACAATAAGGAATCACATATATACATATGTTATGGTTTAGACTATAGAAGATATAGAAAATAGAGAATAGACATATACTTTGTTTCTGCAACAAATTGAATGAATTGAATTGGATGTTCATGATATTGAGTTAGTGTAATCGATTTCTTTCCACTTGCCTTGTGAACCAGAGGAAGGGCCCACTCTCGGGATGCTTGGTGAGGTTGTTTTACGTTTGAATTAGTTAGAATTTATATGTTGTGTGGTTTGTTTCATGTTGAATGTATTTTACAAGGTGTGATCAGTATATGATTTAATTTCCTTTTAAGTTTGGAAAGCTTTGATACTTTCCTAATGTGGTTGATTCATTGTTAAATCTAGTTTTGGAATTATTTTGATCAGTTAACTATTGGATGTAATTGTTATCTAACGAATTAGAGGTTCAAATATTTCAATAGTTTATTTATTGTTCAATTATATGCATTTCTTTTGAAAGCTATTATATTATGCTTTGTTCTGTGAACATCCTGTTGCACTGTGAATCTCTATTGCATTGTGAACTTCCTATCACATTGTGAAATTCCTATCACACTGTGAACTTCCTGTCACAATAGAAAATAGAATCCAAATTAAATATTTTCCAAGAATGTTAGCTACATTCATCTCTACTTAATTCATTGTTTTCAACCCTTAGGTATACCACCGCAACACCCTTTACAAGTATACAATCCATGGATTGACATTTAGGAACAAACTAAGGAAATCAACACAAAATTCATGAGGATTGATATAATTATATTTGACAATTTAATAAAATTACAATGATAGTTTGTATTTAATATCAATCCATAGTTTTTTCCAAACAATAGGTATAGAGAGAGATAGGGAGAGAGAGAGGGGTAGGTGGAGAGAGGTTATGTGGGAAGGAGGGAGAGAGAGAGAGGGGGGGAAGGAGGGAGATAGGAAGTGGTAAGGTGGAATAGATAGAGGGAGGGAGAGAAAGAGGAAAGGAGGGAGATAGGGAGTGGTAGGGTGGGAGGGATAGAGAGAGAGGGAGTATAGAGGTTAGGGTGGGAGAAGGTAGGGATGGGGAGGGAGAGGGAGGGAGGGGTGGAGGGTTTGTGTGGCAAGGAGGAAGAGAGAGAGGGAAGGAGGAGATAGGGAGTGGTAAAGGTGGGAGGGATCTGAGGGAGGGAGAGAAAGAGGGGAGGGAGATAGGGAGTGGTAAGGTGGTAAGGAGAGAGAAAGAGGGAAGGAGGGAGATATAGAGAGAGTTAGGGTAGGAGAGGTAGATATAGATCTAGATTCAGGGAGAGAGGGAGGGGTAGGTGGAGAGTGGTTGTGTGGGAAGGAGGAAGAGAAAGAGAGGGAAGGAGGAAGATAGGGAGGGTAGGGTGAGAGGGATAGAGGGAGGGAGAAAAAGAAAGAGGGAAGGAGGGAGATGAAGTGGTGGTAGTGTGGGATGGGTAGGTGCGCCGAGATAGTTAAAGGGAGAGAGGGAGGGGAGTGGGTTAGGATATGTTGGTGTGAGAGAGATGGAGAGAGTGGGGAGGAGGGTATGGGAGGGTGGTGGGTGGAGGAGGGATAGGGGAGGAGGGAGAGAGAGAGGAGGAGATGGGGTATGGTAGTGTGGGAGGGATGGGAGTGCCGGGGGTTGCGAGGGAGGGAGGAGAGGTAGGTGGGGAGAGAGGTTATTGTGTATGTGGGGGAGGAGGGAGGACAGGGTGGGAGGTATAGGGAGGGAGAGAAAAAGATGGTTTTTTAAAAAGAGGTGGAGCGTGGGAGATTACACATAGAGAGGGATTAGGGGGAGAGAGGGAGGGATAGGTGGAGAGAAGTAGAGATGGGAATTGGGAAGGGAGGAGAGAGTAGGTGGGGATGGGATGGATTGAGGTAAGGTGCAAGGAATAAAGAGAGAGGTAGGTAAAGCTAGATAGAGAAGTAGGGTGGGAGAAGTACAAAGAGAGAGATATAGTGAGAGAGAGAGAGGGGAAGGGAGAGGTAGAGAGAGGGTTAGGTAGAGAGAGGGAGAGGGAGGGAGTGAGGGATAAAGGGAGGATAAGTTGAGAGAGTGACCTATAGTTGGAGGGATGGAGGGAGAGGGGGAAAGGTGGGAAGGAGGGAGAGGTAGGGTGAGATAGATTGAGAGAAATGTAGGTAGAGAGGGAGAGGGTGAATGGAGATAGAAACAACTACAGAGGGAAGGTGAGAGAGAGGGAGAGAGAGATGTATATATTGCTCTTATATCCTTGTAGTTTTATTATAATAAATATAATATTTAAAACTCCCTTACAAAAATTTGTCAAATATTTTTTATAATATATTATATTATTAAATATGATATAATATTTATATAATATAAGGGTTTTTTAAAGATCACGGGGGTTCAAAAAGTGGCGATGTGAAAAAAGGCATTTTTTACTTTCCCAACAATTTGAAAATCCACTTTGACTTTTTCTAAGCTCGAGTAGAAAGTACATGGTGCCATAGAAAATACCAAAGAAAAAATAATATCCATTTAAAAAAAATATCTATTCAAAATGGATATCCATAATATTCAAATCATAAAGGTATTGAGTTATTTATTATGTTGTCTTAATTTATATATTTCTATATTATATTATATTATATAATATAATATATTAATATATTAATATATTATATTATATAATATCATTATATAAATGATATTGTAAACTTAATTTTGATGGTGCTTCTTGAGGTAATCCTGGGGTGTCAGGGGAAGGTATGTATATTCATGATTACAAGGGTTTTCTACTTGTAGATAAATTAGTTCAATTATCCAAGGGCACGAATAATTTGGCTGAGGCGCAGGCTCTTCTACATGGTTTGAATTTGACTCATAGCATTGGTATTAAAAAACTTCAAATTGAAGGTGACTCATTGTTGATTATCAATCCATGTAAGCAACAATATATTCCTAATTGGCAGCTTAATTATGTTCTTCAAAGGTGTTGGTCCTTATTATCCCATTTTGAATCAATTATTATTTCCCATACCTATTGAGAAGGAAATCATTTGGATGATTCTCTAGCCAATTTTGGATGTGAGGGAAAGGATATTGAATTTTTTAAGGACACTAATATTAAGCTTTATCCTACAATTGCAGCAATTTTGGAGCAAGAATATTCTTTGTAACCATGGTAGTATGTTGATGACATTGGGTTAAAGGAAGGTTTTTTTTATTGGCAACTAGATTTAAGGAATGACATTATACATAATGTGGATGGGACAGTGTTGTCAAATCATATCTTAGTGGTTTTAATACCCTCCATTATGGTGATCTTTATGGAGACTAGCATGGTCGATTACCAATATTTCACTCTTTGGTTGTTGTGGTAGAGATTATTTCCTAACTTTTTTGGTATTACAAGTTATGCATTGCAACAGAAAGTGAATTGTAGGGGATGAAATCCTTTATCCAAAGTCATGGAGTAATTCTCTATTAAAAGTGGTTCAACATTACTTATGCATCATAGGGCTCTCATTGCAGTCTTCCATGCTATCAAAACATCCTTGGCTTCTCTGTCTATGCACCATCTCTATCAAGCTTTGGATATTTTTTCTACTAAAATGAACAAGGATTTTTCTACTCGAATTGTGAGAAGGGTTTGGGCTATCATTGTGTAAATGTTAATTTCCTGCATCAGTTTCCTATCTTTCCAAATCTAAATCTTGTGCCCTCAATTCTTTGTGGAGATTTGAATGATAGTCAACAGAAAAATATTCTAGTTGAAAAAATGGAGTAGTCATCTTGGGTGTAATTTTTTTGTTGTCTTGCTACTTCATTATATGTTGCTATTTGGGTTTATAGTTCAGTTTTGTTACTCCTACATATTTTACTTCAATTGTTGATCAATTTGACTATCAAAGAACCTCTATTGCAGTCTTTTTTGTTTGGCTAATTTTGTAATTTGGCTGAAAAAGAGCCTTTTCTTCTTCCAAATGTATTGCAAAGTCTGTTATCTAGCTATTAAAGAGCCTTCAAAATAGATATTTAATTATATTGTAATCCTTTATATATATTAATATATGATGTAGGAGCATCCAACAGTGTAGGGCAATCTTGCATCACCCAAAAAAAAATGTTTTCTTTATTTTCTTCAATTTTTTTGAGTCCCATGATGACACTTAAGGGGTGTAAGATAGCCAGGCATCAAAAATAGCAAAAAATGGGCACTTACTATTTTTAGTAAGTCAGCCTAAACAGGCTCATATGGACCTGGAAATTTACCCCAAGGAGCATAGCTGAAAAAAATTTCTGATCGTGAAAGAATTACCTCAATACCCTACATGGTTTGAGAGAAATTAAAGTTTCCATCCTGGGAAATTTCTCCAATGTAGCTTCAAATTCAGATATAAAACTCTAGAGGTCTTGAAACAGCTCAAAAAATGGTCGAACCAACCTACAGCTGGTCAAAAGTTATGACCCCACAAAGTTGGTCCTCTAAAAAGTGAATTTCATAAAAATTTCTTCCTAGGAAAGAAATCAAATGACAGGACTTTTAGCACCATAACAAAAGGAAAAATTTGAACTTTCTAAGAC
>VDFB02125951.1:0-12841 GCA_007258455.2 Sequoia sempervirens
AATGTCTATTGCACTGAACTTGTCAAAAAGTTGATCATAATCAGAGGCTGAAAATACAGGGGATTTTATATTGATTTGTGCCAGTAAATATAAAAATATATTGAAAATTTTACAAGAATGTTATGATCCCGACGACAGATGGAAAGGAAGTCAATCATCAAGCCAATCCAAACTGAAATGTGCTTCCACGATTTCAACTCTAAGCTCCGGAATAGAGATGTTCTTGGCCCGCAACCACTGATTTCCAATCTTCTCGTCACAGGTGACAAGCCTCAGGGAACTTAGTTCACAAACAGTTGTAGGTAACTTCGTCAAACGAGAGCACTCTCTCATATCAATTTCCCTCAACTTTTTCAGTTGTCCTATTTCCTTTGGAAGTTCTTTCAAACCCTCACATACTGAAATGTCTAGATATTCCAGCTGTCCAAGTTTTCCAATTGATGCAGGAAGCTTCTTCAGGCCTGGTAATGCAGATAACCTTAACATTCTTAGATAGCTCATATTTCCAAAATCACGTGGTAAATTCTGAAGCAGATGGCAGTTGGTAATAGACCACGACAGAATGGAGCGCATATTGCAGACACCAGGGGGTAACTCCTCCAAATCACTGCTATGGTCCAGGTTAAAATCTTGGAGCTTGGTGAATGTGGATATATTTCCAAATCCTTCACATAAGCTCAAAGATAGCTTCTCTAAGTTTTGCAGTGCTTCAATGCTCTGTTTTTCAACAAAGGGTGAAACCGACCTCTCCAAGCGGACGCTCTTGAGTTGAGTGAGTGAAGATAAGATATCTAGACCTTTCACTGTTGCCTTCTTTGCACCGCAATTGGATACCATCAGAAATTTTAGTTTTTTCATGGATTTCACAAATGGGGGAAGAAAGTAATCTGTCGAAGTAAAGAGTAACAACAGAGCCTCTGTTTCGGGGAAAGTTATATCATACCAGTGATTTTCCTCCATAGAGCCTGCATGATAAATTTCAAAGGAAAACCAATTAGATTCGGCATTAATTATGACTACTAGTTACATATGTTAAATTCTCATTGTATTGAAGTTGAGTCCAGGAATGAAAATATGTAAGGGAAAAGAGTGTTTGTATATGCGAAATAGACAAGAAGAGCTCTTAATGTTACCAAAAAAAACATTGAGAATTGAAAACAGTAGTGTTGCATATTGCTGCTTATTAAGAAGGACGTTTAGAGCATCCAAAAAAAAGATATTTTTGAATAGTTTACATAGTCTGCTGAGTTTGTTCACTGAAAAAGCGATTAGAATAGCAATAACATAGTACTAGTTTTTCAGTGTCAATTAGAAACAGATTTCATGCACATGCCAGCCAAGTTGGTTACATATTTTAAAATAATGATGTAAGCTTTTCTATGGAGAAAATTATGTTTGAAATTCAATTCTATTCTACAATCTGCTATCAAATATGAACATTAAAATACTGGTTATTCTTTAAAAGAAATGCTTTTGACCAAACTGTACTTGTAAGAGTTTTTCAGTAAACTCACCGGTGAGAATGGAGAGAATTTGAGTATCAAATGCTCTATCATTAAGCAACTCCCGTTTCGCCGACAAACTACAGTCCTTCCTTGTTATGACCAACCTCTTACTGTGAACTATATTGTCTTGGTGTCCCAAATACAAGGCCAAATTTCTCAGCACATTATGCTGAGAAAAGTATAACTCCGAAGCATTTCCATATGAGATTGATGCATTTCCTCTGTTACGTGCAAGCATGTCAGGTTAATGTTGGAAAACATGATTGTAAGAAATCTAATATATAGAAGGAAAGACAATTACCTTTGATTGCTAGTTAAATTTAACAAGTTTTTGCTTGCAAGCTCTGATAAGATGTCAAAAGCATCATGCCTTCGTAGCTTCCGAACATAAACCCAAATGTCTAATAGTGCATCAACACAGACTTTCCTGTCCCTTGGAAATAACCCCAAGTCTAAGAAACATTCCTTGGTTACATCGTCTAAGGAATCAATACTGGTCTGCAGCAATCTAAATAGCCCTTTTCTGTGATAATCTGATATATATTCTTTTTCAGAAATCTTCTTTGCCATCTTCCATACCTCGTGCAGTTCCCCATGCATAGAACTTCCAATCACCTTTAGAGCAAGTGGTAGACCATCACATTCTGCTTGCACCTGCAAATTTGCAATTCATAAAATGTAAAGAAAGTTTTTAATCGGACCTTTTAGGAACAACAAAATCTAATTAATCGTATATATATATATCTCAAAATAACAATTATTTTAGATAAATCCATACCTCCTTTATTAGATTCATATCTACATCGCTTGGAATTGATGTCTGTCCAAAAGCCCAGAAGCAGAAAAGCGACAGAGCATCCTCTGTGCCCAACAATGGTAATTGATAGAGTTGTGAAGAGGGAGTTCTGGGGATGATGGACTTGTTTCTGGTGGTTATAAGAGTCTTGTATGCCTGACCTTCAAATAGCAATTCTTCCAAATTTTCAGTAGACCAAACATCATCCAAAATAACTAGAGTTGGCTTGGATTGCCTCGAAAGCAACCGCTGAAGATCTATGTGCGCATCTTCCACATCCTGAAACTCTGGTCTTCTCTTGGCTATTTTCTCCCACATAGTCTCTAATATTCCTTTTAGGTTTGGGGACTGTGAAACGGTGATAAAAATCACATTGTTGTCAAAATAACCTGGAATCCATGAAAAAACAAGTGTTTTTTTAGACTAAATAGCTTAACATGCATGGAAAGATGTCCTTAAACCTGAACCAGAGTAGCATACCACCTCCTATGATATAATACAGATTCTACATGCAAGTAATGTGGCAAAGAAGAAGCTTTAGAAAGCCCAGAAATTTAAAATAGAATGGCCTTTTAAATAAATGATTAAAACATTCAGAAAAACATGAACAGAATTTACAGGAGATGTCACCTTTTATTTGGAGATCACTGCACACAGCCAATGCGAGAGTAGTCTTCCCACCACCTCCCATACAATGAACACCAACGACCGACGTCTCGTTTGTGAACAAAAGCCTCTTCAAATCCCAAATAAGTTTCTCCAACCCCACATGAAACTGAGACTTTGCAGGAACATGATCATCATGAGAGTACGTGGAATCATTCACCATTTCAGAAGTGGAAATAAAATCCGAAGCCAATTGTTGAAACTATTACAAATGGATTATTCGTTCCAATTTGAAGCTTAACGCTACTTGATTTCTTGTCTTCGCAAAGCTATTGATTGTGCATGTCTTCTTATATAAGAAATTGAAGCGGCAATTATAAAGCTTGTCGGTTTGAATAGAAGAGATTCAAAAGATTCAAAAGCGGCAGGTAGGTTTGCTTGCCTGTTAAGTTTGTTCCATCTGCAGCTTCTTACGAAGATCATTTCTAAAGCGGTTTTCAAGCGGTTTGTTTAATTAGGCCGAAGGCGTTCATTATCTAGAAAAGGCTTGTAATTTTTTTATAGAGGATGCAAAACCCTAATTGGTAATCCGCGCCCTTCACCTCCATGTAAGACCTCTGTCCTCGTGACAGCCCTGTTCAGACTTCAGTGCGATTTCATGATTTAAAGTGTATTAACAACATCTAATCGATGGCTGATTAATTATCATAAGACATTGCAAGACCATTCATTGTATTCTGGTCCGACACGTATTGCAAGAACTGTTCCAAACTTTTGTTTTCATCCTGAATCGTTGACTGGCAAGGCCAGCGATCGAAATCAAAGATTGGTTTTAGTTATTATTTTACTTCGTGGTGCGCTTCACCTGGCAGACTTTCCCATTCGGAACTGCGATTCAAGTTTGTTTATACTCAGAGGAGATGTACTTCACGAAGCCTCTGATCTGGTAGAAGGGCAGCGAATTCGAACCTATGATCTCTGTTCCCTTCAGAGCCGGTGGCTTTGGAGCATACTCGAAGCTTTCGTTCATCAGCAACCCTGTCCAAAGTACACAACAATAATATATCATTTACTGCAATGTCTACCAATGTAAATCAGATGATCGTCATTTTTAATGGGAGCTGCCGAACTGAAGCAGCAGAGTATCAATAGAAATGAAATATAGAGAAGGGGGATTTAAACTTCTTGAACGGAATGGAATCCTATTGGATTTGCGGGATTGCTGTGACCTGCTGGGCTATTTCCTCCTACGCATTTCCAGGCGTTCCTTTTTAGTTTCACAAAAGCATATACAATTCGCACTCCCCTCCTCTTTTTCTAAGAACTATCCACTCTTCTTTTCCCGTACTCTTTTCTTCTAGAACGTGATGGCTGGGCTTAACCAGCACATTCTAAGCGTTGACCTTGGTGGCTGGTGTGGAGCCTTCTTAACCCGTCTTGCTTTCAATGAGCCTTTGATTCCATGTAGAAGGCCGTCCGTGAGTTTAATGTTTTAAAATGTTTCTCCTGCCCACCAGCGCTGCATAGGTTTTGGTAAAGTTCCCGCACTGCAGTCGGACTGTTTCAAAGGACAAGGGTGTCCTGATGCAGTCACACTGTTTCACCATACACAACAAACATATTTCATTTGCCAACTTAAGGGGATTATTCAGATATTACAGTTTGAAATGCTCTGGTAGACATATATGCAAAATGTGGAAGCATAGACAAGGCACGTGAACTGCTTGACAGGATGCCTTAAAGAAATATGGTCTCGTTAAATGCTATGATTGCAGGATATGCACAAAAGGCGTTTATTGAAAAGGATTTAGAAAATTTCAATCATATGTAATTCGTAGGTGTAAACCCAAATTCTGCAATTTTTGCCAGCATCCTCTCTGCCTGTGCCAAAATGGGAGCTTTGGAACGAGGTATGGACACCCATCACAGGATAAAGGAAAAGAATTTTGTTAGATGTTGTAGCTGCAACTACCCTGGTAGACATGTATGCAAAATGTGGAAGCATAGACAAGGCACGTGAACTGTTTGACATAATGCCTCAAAAGAAATGTGTTCTGATCGAATGCCCTGAGTTCACGATATTCACAAAATGGATTTGTTGAAAAGGCTTTAGAAACTTTCAAGCAAATGCAATTGGCAGGTGTAAAACTAGACTCTACAACCTTTGTCAGCATCCTCGCAGTCTGTGCCAAATGGGAGCTTTGGAACAGGGTATGGGAGCTTTGGAACAGGGTATGGACATCCATCAAAGCATAAAGGATAGAGGAATTTTGTCAAATGTTGTAGTTGCAACCACTCCGGTGGACATGTATGCAAAATGTGGAAGCATAGACAAGGTATGCAAATTGTTTGACAATGTACTTCAAAGAAATTTGGTAAATGGACTTGTTGACAAAGATTTAGAAACTTCCAAGCAAATGAAATTGGTAGTTGTAAAGTCAATATTCTCTGAGCTTCTATCAAAACGGGAGATTTGGAACATGGTATGGATATTTATTAAAGCATAATGGAATGAGGATTTTTGTCACATATTATAGTTGGAAATGCTTTGGCAGATATGTATGGAAAATGTGGAAGCATAGACGAGGCACACAAACTGTTTTAACAAAATGCCTCAAAAAAATGTGATCTCATTGAATTTTGCAAGATATGCACAAAATGGAATTTGCAAGGATGATCTCAAAATGTTTGAATTAATGAAGCATTTTGGAAAATATCTTAACAATATAAGTTTTGCATGTGTTCTATGTGCATGCAGCCATTCAAGTTTAGTGGAAGAGGGTTGTACACACTTCAATCACATGAGTAACCCTTATTGCATTACACACACAATTTATCATTATGTGTATGGTTTAGCTTCTTGCTTGTGTTGAGTATCTTGAGAACACCCTAAACTTTATCATTAGATGCCAATTAAACATGTGGTAATTGTGTGGATGTGGTTTCTTCCAGTGCCTACTTATCACATATGGATATAGGTTTAGGTGGATTTATAGTGATGCTACCTTTTTCTTTGGATCCTAAAAATGTTGACTTATGTTCTTTCAAATATTTATGTAGATGTGGGCATGTGGTGTTAGGTTCAAATGGTAAGGAGATTAATAAATCATAAAGGAGTTAAAAAGATCCTTGGATGTAGTTGGATTGAAGGCCATAAATTGGTGTGTGTGTTTTTCGTGTATGGGATAGATCACATCCACAAACATAGGATATCTATACAAAGTTGGAGAGATTGGCTTGGGAGATGAAGTCAACAAGATATTCCCTAGATTCAAGACATTTACTTAGTGTTATGGAAAAGGAGGGAAAATAATTATTTCTCTACCACCATAGTGAAAAGTTAGCAATTGCTTTTGGTTTGTTAGATGCACCCCTAGAAAAACTATTATAGTTTTTATGAACCTTCAATATGCGTTGATTTCCCACTGCAATGAAATTTATTTCCAAGATTGTTGCAAGAGAAATTGTTGTGAGATATGTGAACTATTTCCATCATTTTAAACAAGTAGAATGTTCTTGTGGAGATTATTGGTTATGCTAAATGAAGTGATATGAAAAATAGGCTTGCACTATATAATAATGTGCACCATGTCACACCTACACTAATAATGAAGGAATAGGGTTTTATTTTCAATTTATAAAAAGAAAAAAATGGTTTTTTTGTTTTGTTTTTGAATATTTGGCAATCTAGACTATGATGTTGGCTTCATAAAATTAGATGCATAGAGTGCATATGCATTTTTGGGGTATATGTCAAAGACTTATTTTATGATAACATGGGCATTTAATTGAATTGTTTACATAAACCTACATATGTATGAAATGAAGAGTTGGAGGAGGTGGAGAAAGAGAAAAACAAAATATGAGGAACTCTTCAAGTAAACTAAAAGATGCTTGACTAGCAAGAAATGGGAGAGGAGGGCTCACAATTGACCTTGCCATTTTGTATAGTTCTTTTGTTGGGATTAATTGTTAGAATGAGACATCATAAATCAATTTAAGGGGAAATCAACTATAAGACATGGGAATGTAATTGATTGACTCATTAACTAGGATCATATAATCATACATGATCATGTCTCAAGGTTGTAAAACTATCTTCCTAGTTACTTGGAATAGTATCAAAATTGATAACCTTGTACATAATCACCCCTCTACCTAGTATGGTATGATATAATGAGTGGACAATTTTGAATGTTAGTTATCTTTCATAACATAATTAATACAATAACTCTCTTCTACCTTAGTGGCAGCCCCTTGTTTCTACTTGACAGTATTTGAACAACCCAATGTCATCATATGGTGTAGCTAGGATTTTGATTACAAATGTGATTAACCTTGAATCTAGCGTGGTTTTTGAAGTCCATTTGAATGTTGAATATTGTTTCCATATGTAGGAAATAAGGGTTTAAGGATAGTACATCCCTCCTTGATTATCAAATTCCTCTGATGACACCATTTCTTCCATGAAACTGTGACTATAGCAGTTGTATTTATAGTCCTTTATTAGTTAAGATGTATGATTATTACCCTAAATTAATTTTCAAAATGTGACATGATAGTGCCCATGGCTTGATTAAAATATTTGAGCAATATAGCTAATCTTTTACTATCAAAAGATTGGTGTGATTATTCTTATGACCATAGTATAGTAGTCCTTTCAAGACAATTATTTATCATTACACAATGACGTTAAAAGTAATAACTATGCAAAAGTGTCATGTTGAATTGACTATCTCCTTCCTTGATAACAACCTACTTTTGTAAAATCCCCATCTCAAGCACAACAATTTTTTTTGCATTCACAACATCTACCAACTTAAACAATTGAGCACCTTCCACGAAGCTTAATAGTGTTAACTTCAATACTTCTCCATTCCCATGGTGTCATCAACTCATTATTGCCAATTATATGCTTGCACAAAGAGTGTTAAGGTCCCAAGGTTAAGCTCTTTCCTAGACCTACAACCTAAGCCTCGAGGGTTCATGATGAACCTGCCTACGTATCCCCTCGTGGGAAATTAGAGGCTTCATAGTTTGCCCCACAATGATAGAGGGAGTTCAAACTCTCCTCTTGTATGAGATCTATTATCTCACCTTTAACCCATAACTAAGTTAATTTTAGTACATGTAAGCTATCAACATGTAGTCAATTATAATATAATAATAACTACTTTTCCATTAAGTGTTGGGTCCATACCAATCATTACTAAATGTTAGTGTACAAAAATGCATAATATTCACAAGAGGTTATTCATAGCATAATCTCAAAGATTATACACAATGGATGCCATGAGCATACCCCCATATACACAAGATGATTAGCTCATACAGAGTACAAGTACAATAGTGATTGGATCAAACATAGGTCACAAGTGCAACAGTGACTGGATCATACATAGATCATGAGTATAACAATGATTGAATCATACACAAATCACAAGTACATCACAAGTACAATCATAATTGCCACATTTTCACATTACAAGTACACTATGATGGTCTTATACACATATCATATTTACATTAATGATTGGCTCCATCATATATCACGAATACATCTAGTGTCAAGCTCTATGATACTTCAATTACCCAATTCAATGAGATCCAACATTCATCACAATTACCCAATAACGATGTAATAACCGATTCTAAATGATTACTTTAATAATATTATTACAAATGACATATGAATATATTCAAATTAAAAAGACATAACTAAGAAGCTATAGTCAATCATAGCAACTCATGTCTAATTAATATGAGTCAAGATTTATATATTCAATTCAAAAGTCAATTACAATATCTAAGTTTGACTTGGCTCACAAGGCCACAAAGTCAATACAATGTGCAAATTTTACATCAAGGTTATATCATAGACTAAGATAGTATTGTATACATCCAAGGTTCCTCTTGATGCTCGCCTCCACTGGTGGATGAGAACATGGTTGAAGTGCTTTACTGCCCAACCACGAATCTTACACTTCCTTGAAATTCTTCCAACTTGAAGAATACCAGACCCTGCACGAAAATTTTAGCAAGAGAACAATCTACATGGTGGAATTTGGTGCATTCCCATACATCAAAATGCATTTCTATCTACAAGTTAGAAAGGAAAATGCAAGATCTACGCTAGGAAAGGCAAAGAGAGTGTTATCACATAGTCCATACATACATAACAAATTGAATTGCTTGGCCAAGCATAAGAATAATGTTGCAACAACAAACAATAGGTTTTGGTAAAGTAAACCTATACTCTCTAAACTCCATCTTGGCACCCGTCCCAAAAGGTAACTTTCAACATCAAGTTATCTCATAGAAACCAACTACCCTTTATTAACATCTACCCTTAGGTGCTCTAGTCTACTAGGTGTTGTTATATTCAATTTATAATTCAGAAATAAATCTAATGGAAACTAATAAAAACATTATCCATCCATTAAAAGCACATGTCACAAGATTAATTTCATCATAATTAAGTATTCATTTAAGAATGGAGAAAAATAGGAAACAAAAGAAGGTATGTCACAAGTATGTGTATGCGCGTAGATGAAGGTATACATGCATACACATATATGTTCCTACTTAAGTTATGAATTTGTGCATACATTCTGAATTTAAAACCAATAAATCAAATTTCTATCATTCAAATAATGTTTCAGAATATCATATAGTCTATCAGTTTGCATGAAGTAAAGATTTTTTAAGAAGTCTATTTGAATAGTTTTCCACATACTATTATGTCATTTGTATCAACCATGCTATGATACCAAACCGTTCTATTCTAATCACACAGTTACTATTTAATAGAATGATGTTGCTTACATATAAAACATTTAATGTTTATAACATAAGAATACTATTTCAGCTAAACAATTACAAAATGATGTTGTTCATGGATAAACATTCACTGTTTATAATAGAACGGGGTTGTTTACAACAAAACAATTACAGAATGATGTTGTTCATGGATACACATTCACTGTTTATAACAGAATGAGGTTGTTTACGACAAAACAATTACAAAATGATGTTGTTCACAAATAACATTCATTGTTTATAATAGAAGAGGGTTGTTCACATCAAACAATTTACAAAACAATGTTGTTCACCCATATTCATTCACTATTTATAACATAACGAGACTATTTACAACAAACAGTTACAAAATAATGTTCACAAATAACATTCATTGTTTATAACAGAACAAGGCTGTTCACATCAAACCGTTTATAGAATAATGTTGTTCACCAATATACATTCATTGTTTATAACATAACGAGACTGTTTACAACAAAACAGTTACATAATAATGCTTTTCACAAATAAAATTCATTGTTTATAATAGAACAAGGTTGCTCACATCAAATGGTTTACAAAAAAATGTTGTTCACCAATATACATTCACTGTTTATAACATAATGAGACTATTTACAACAAAATAGTTATAGAATAATGTTGTCTTTAGCTAATCTCATACTGTCAAGGAAATGCCTTTATAAAGAGTTTACAATTTTTGTACCATTAGAATCTCGTTATTAGAAATAGGAAAATCAATGGTTCATTGATAGAACAAAGTGTCCATCATTCAATTTAAGTCATGAGACAAGTTTCGGTAGCTTCCAGGGTTCTAGAAATGTACCCATGCTTTACAAAAGGTTAACAAAGAGCTGTGAGCAATCCATTCTCTAGTTGCTTAGGAACGACTATTCCTTAAATGTCAGTTATAGTTTTTCCTTAACTACTCCAAGGCTGAATTCAAAGAATTCCCACTAATGGTGAATGCAAATACAATCATATATTTCGACATGTAGTATTGAACCTATAAGCACTTTAAATCTAGCCCATCGATCCTACAGATCGGATCATACAAAGATATATGGGATGTTTACTTGGTTTGTTCATCGTTCAAAATGAATGATGTTGTCTTATTCATGCTACAACCAATGCATTCATATGGCTTTAAACTTGAAGCCTAATCTTAATCTTAGCCTAGCCTATATGATCATCAATATTAGAAAGAATGGATACAGAGTTATCTAATCATTCCCTGTGGAAGGATATATGATTCTCTACATTGTTTCATATAATGCAAAACTTTGCAAATCAGAGTCAAATTTGATAGCCATAAAAATGGCGGAGTATTCACATGCAAAAACTATGATGCCAACTAATAATAACAATGACTGCTTTCCTTGACCATGCTCAGCTAACTAGCCAATATGGTATAAAGGCATAGGGATTATCTAAGCAAAGGTGGTCGATAGGGCATGCAACTTGAAATGGGCCAATTTTACACTTTCTACCAGGCTCAAGGTCATGTTCATTTGCAAACAAAAATATTTTACCATTATTGCTATTGAAATTTGACAAAATGGAAACAAGACTATGTAATTATTGAAGAGATAATATTGAGAAAAATCTATCATAGTCTCAATGAAATCGAGTTACCTTCAAATCGAGCTTTTTCCTAAGCTTTCTCTAATGTTTCCTCTCTTAGCTAACTCACTTTTTGGCTCTTCTCATCGCCACTACCGCTATTTATGTGATTTTTTCTCCCTTTCCATAATGGTAGAAAAGATTCTTTCTATCTATGCACATGATCTTTAGGGCCATTTCACTCATAATGGCATTAATTTTCTGCCCCCCACTTATTCAAATTTAATTACTTAGTCATAATGTGGATTTAGTCCACTTTGTCCATTACATTCATATATTCAATTTCATCATAAACAGTGTACATTTTAAATCAATTCAATCCATATTCGATTTTCATATAAAATATAATCATATAATTATATATATATATATATATATATATATATATGTAGGACCCCTAAATCTGCATTGGATCAAAAACAAAAACCCTTAGTATTGTTAGTAAACCAAAGCAAACAAAAGATCCCCTATAAGATTCATCTAATCACAAGAATGATGCCAAAGAAACAAGCAAAACATAGAAAGGCATCATTCTAATGATCAAACTAGCATCTTATAGTGGATTGGTGTCACATGTGCTAGTGACCCTTTCCCAATCCTTGATTGATAAGCTAGTGATGAAATTGCCATGGATATGGAGATGATAAATGGACAAGATAAGTTCTCAAAGAGAATGACCTTGCATCAAGTTGTGTAGATGATGGATTTGTGAAGAGATTGTGAAGTGGACAAGATCAATTCTCAAATGAAGAGAGTGACCTTGCAAGAGATTGTGGAGGATCTTGATAAAGATGAAGCCCTATTTTAAGATTTTCAAAATGCTAAGTGTTGAAAAGAGACCAATGTGGGACTAAGATTAGCAAATGAAAGAAGGACACTTGTCAAGTGGTGATTGGTTGATGTATGTGCAAGATTTGGGAAGAGTGCCCATGAGAGGGAGAATTTGAATTTGAATTTGAGCAATGAATGCTGAGTTTGACTTTGGAAGGGGACATGTAAGAGACATGTAAGGCCTCATAAATGCCTATTTGGTGTACATGTCCACTTGGGGGGAGATTCAAACTTGGAGAATATTCTTCCTTTATGCCAAGTTGAAAATAAAGATTTTGATAAATCAATTAATTGCAATTTCATGTGCAAGTGGCCAAATCTAGAGAATGCAAGTGGGTGAGTATTTAATCAAGGTTAGATTAAATAGATGATGATTATGCTGATTTAATGCTGATTAGATGATTTTGACTTTTAAGACTTAAATATTTGATTTATTTAAATAAGAAAATGGTGGAATATGATTTGGGTTTGATTTAAATAAAGCCTTGATTTATTTAATTAAATGGATGATGCAAGATGAAGGTTGAATGATTTATGAGAGATGAAATGGTATTATTTGATTAAACCTTTGGATTGACCTGATTTACCTGATGAATGGATTTGTTGCGTTTGATCAATTCAATGAGCGGATGAATATGCATAATGTTAATTTGGCATGTCTACA
>VDFB02125952.1:0-48042 GCA_007258455.2 Sequoia sempervirens
TTTAGACCAAAAATAACTTCATTTGAAGGTATTTACATAGGAATATTTATTATTTTTTAAATTAATAAAAAAACCTTCATTTTAATGAAGGTTCTTAGATATCTTTGAATGGAGGTCCTTTAAATGTAGTTCTCCTTCCAGTCACACAATTCTTTAAAGAAATTTCTCTTCCAAATCCTAGGTAGGGTCATCAAATTGATTCATTAACATTGATATTATAAATTGTCCTTGCAACCGAGGTTGTCCTCTGCTTGTCAATATGATCATGACCTCTTTAGTTGGCATGATAATGTGAAGTTCCCTTGGTTGGAACTTATTATTTCGCTTGTTCCTAGAACTCTTGATGATCCAAAAGAAGAAAAAGACATTGAGAACACCATCATGGGTTGAGAGCCTACTCTTGATGGTAATGATCCTTTAGATAGATGGGATGAAACCCTTATAATGAGCCGCTCCTCCTCCTCCTAGAAGTATAGGTTTTAATACTTAGTGACGTGTTTGTTATTATGTTTTGGTGTCAAGCACATGGACCACTACGAGTATGTTTCCATTCCACCCATTATTTATGTGAATCGTGTATTATATTTTTAATATAAAAGTGCATTCTTCATCAACGTGAAACCAATACAAACTCTTGACAACACTTAGTAAAAAGTAGTAAAATCTATTTAGAAGAAAACACACAAGAAATTGCCTATGGGCAATTAATAGTCACTACTTAAGAATCCACTTTATTTTGAACTTGGTGTCTCCACAATGACAACTCAACATTTTAACCAAATATGATCAACCCCTTGAACTAGATGATTTTTTAAAATTAGAGTTCGTCATTATATACACAAGTGCAATTTGAAATAAGTCACACTTTAGTTAGCTCATAATGGCTAGGAATAGACGAAAACATGTGCCCAAATAAAGAAATTCAAATTTTAAAAATTTGGGATTCAAATTCATAATCATGAAAATGATTGAGATCAATTTTACACAAACAAATTTAAATCAATCTAATGAATGACTAGATATGAAGATAAAATTTAGATCTTAGAAATGAATGATAATGACGACAAGTTAGAATAAATCATTTTCCAACTTCCACATCAAATATAACATCTTACATACTTATCAATACATAAAAGATAACCCAACTACTTAAGTGCCTTATCCTAATTTGACACTTAATTATATTAAATAATTCTATAATATTTATAACTAGGGAATAGAAACTTCATGAACCTAGAGTTCTAGGGAAACTCGAGAGAAGGATGCAAGATAAGGCCTAGCTTAGTTAAGGAGTCCTTGTGTGGTTGGTCTTGCATAGAATACCTTCACTAACAAGATTGTCAAGGATTCTCGCCAATGAGAAAAGTGATCAATTTTTTAAATAAAAAACACTTTGACCAAATATGTGGTGGTTAAATCATGGGAGATTTCTTTGCTAAAATATATTCTACTTTATGGAAGAATAAAATCAAATGATTTCTTGATTGACACATACGGAGTATTAATTCCTTAAAGGCCTTAATTACTCGCTTAATGTCAAAAAGCATATTCTCACTTTTTCATCTCCACCCAGCTGTAATATTTATTCAACACAAATTCCCTTTCTCGGAAACACCCAAGGATTTTGCTCCAGAATATCATGTCGGTGGTTTTGCTTGGGAAGATTACGTGTCGGTTAATGTTTGGGGTGGAGTCTGAATCTTCACCTCACAGCTGTCGGTAGCAGCGATAAATGACTCAGTAGTGGAAAGGTTTAATCCAGCACAATCGTGTCGTACAGACAGAAATCTTCAATTTGTCAAGAAATGTCAATTTGTTGAGTTTGATTAACGGAAAATCTTCTTCGTCACTTTTTCTCCTCTGCAAGCAACCTGTTTCATGCAATCAGATGTTCAAGATGGAAATAAAGGTTAAGTTTTACTCGGAGTTTGGAAGTTGCGTCACTTGTCGAATAAATTTGACGTCGCTTGCAGGAAACTTTATCGGTTTACTATATCTTAAGAGGCCGGCTAATGATCCGTGCAAGACACCAGAGTTGCTAAATGTGGTTATTTAGGTAATTGCACTGGTTGGATGTAACGTTACGATTATCATTACGATTAACATAGCGTGTCTCTTTCAAACGAGCCTTCACTTGACGGTAATATTGTGTAATGCCTGTATTTCTTTCTGTTCAGAGGCAGCGCGGGTTCATGTTATTGGAGGGTTGAAAGCTGATTGTAAAGCATACAGAAAACGCTTTTTTTTTGTATTCAATAAGTTTGTACGCCGGGGTTCGGTTGTGATACACAGTGGATTTGAGCCTGCGATTTTCAGGCCGCGATATTTTTTCAGGTTTTTGTCTTTGATTGATTTGTTTTTCTAGGGTTTGGGAAGAGATGGGAGGTCAAATGAGCAGGAGAATGGGGGAGAGAGCCATGCCAGATATTGATTTAGAAGCAAAAGCGAAGTATACTGTTGAATTAAGCGCTTACGAGGAGGCCTGCAGAGCCGATCCTGATGTGAAGAATTTTGATAACGTGCTACAGGCTCGCACAGGGCAAGTTATGAAAGCGGTGGCCAATGGCGTGCAAGTGCAGAGCCTTTCTCTGGATTCTTTAAAGGAGGTTACCTCTTGTTTGCTCGAAATGGACCAGGAAGTTGTGAAGCTCGTTCTGCAAAACAAGGAGGATGTCTGGAAAAATCAGGATTTGTTCGAGCTGGTTGAAGAGTATTTCAATAACAGCCTGCAGACTCTGGATTTCTGCTCTTTGCTGGAAAATTGCCTGAGAAAGACTAGGGACAACCAGCTTATAATCCAGATTGCTTTACAGCACATACCGCCCGGAGGACCCACTCCAGGAGAAGCACAGTGCAAGAAAATTCTTGAAGAGCTGGGGAATTTCAAAAACGCAGGAAGTCCGTTTCCTGAGGATTTTTTTCAGCATTTTGAGTCGGTCTACAGAGGGCACATTCAGATGCTGGAGAAGCTCCATGCGAAAAGACACAAATTGGATAAAAAGCTGAAGAATGTAAAGGCGTGGAAAAAGGTTTCCAGCGTTATTTTTGTGGCCACGTTTGCAACCGTGTTGATTTGCTCTGTGGTGGCGGCGGCCATCGCCGCGCCGCCCGTGGCGTCGGCTATTGCCGCCGCCGCAGCCATTCCCATCGGCTCCGTGGGCAAATGGGTTGACAACCTTTGGAAAAAATACGAGGAGACCATTATGGGCCAGCGGGAGCTTCTCAGTGCAATGCATGTGGGGACTTTTGTGGCACTTAAGGATCTGGACAACATTAGGGTTCTTGTGGACCGTCTGGAGATCACTATCAGTTCAATTCTCAGAAGCGTGGAGTTAGGGTTGCAGGACGAGGATGCTGTGCAGGTTGTCATGGATGATATCAGGAAGAAGCAGCAGAGTTTTATCAATGAGATCGACAGCCTTTCCGAGCATGTGGACCGTTGCAGTCGAGACATTCGGCAGGCCAGGACATTGGTTGTGCTCAAGATCATCAGGCCATCCCGAAAGAGGTCATTCAGCTTCTAGATATGAATAAAATTTGCATTCTGTCTTCGACAGAAAATCGAACCCCTGTAATCCGACGGACTGTAAGACCCTGTTGTTGGAGATCTTAAATGGGACAAGATAAAGAGGAGCTTTCTAGAAACAAAAACATTGCAGGGAGGATATTGTAATAAAGCGGCGAAATTCAGTTTTCCAGTCTTAAAAGGGTAAAAAACATAAAAAACAAAGAAACGAAAATTTACAGAAAAATCGTTTCAAACTGTGAAAAAAATTTGATTGCTTAACGTTTTTATTGGTTTTCGGTCTTGTTTTTTCAAAAGGCTGCAATAATTTATTTCACTGAGAACACTCAGTAGTGTACAGCCATTGTATTAATTTTTAATTTAATATATAATTCTGAACTCTTTGGTTTGTTTCAATGTGCTCCAATTTTAAATGTGCTGCTATTTTTTCACCAAATAGAAAATTTTCATTTTGTATATCTGAATTAGAAGAAATAATTAGAAATTGCAGGGATTTTTTTTGTTTTCTATACACAAGTCAAAAGTCTACTCCTGTGCGAACTGGTACCTAACTGTACCGAAATCGCGCTGCAAAATTCTGTCGATATGTTTGTCATTATGTGTTGCACAAATTATTACTGCAACGGATTATTTTTCTGTCACATCTGCATCGTATGCAGGCCAGAGAGTTAGGTGAGCTTTGACAGATCATTTTTTCAATTTTATTTTTTTGTTATGACAGATCTTATTGCCCTACTTATTTTATTTAGAAAATTGTTTGCCTGTTTGAATTTGAAGTAGGTTCGTCTATGCTATTGAAGAATTGCTTTTGTTTTTTCCAGATTATATGCGCACTGACACGCTTCACGCTATATTCGTGGGTCGTGGTTGTCACTAAATTCTGTTAACGAGGTTTCATTGAGAGCGTCACCAAATTATTGTAAACAAAGCATCCAAAGTTAGGTCATATGATGTTTTCGTGGAGTGTGGCGATTGCTTTTTTAAGTGATTGGACAAGATAATATTCCTTGGTTTTTTTATTTTGATATTCGCGTTGGCTGTAATTAGGTGAGCGTATTCTAAGGCACGCCCCTTCAATTAAATATGAGCATTATTTTTATTTGACCCAATCTCAAACAATTTTTTTATGATGGTTATTTGTTTGAAATTGTTATATATATAGAGGAGAGTTTTATATCAAATTCATAGAATTATTTTATCTATATTTGATATGGGACTTGGGAGCATAATTTTTAATTTGATTTTTTTTTGCGAGAAAGTTAAGGATTAGAAGTTATCCATTCTATCAATGTTATTGGGTGTTTATCTCTTGTGATGTTAGGATTTTGCACTTAAGAAGACTTGATCTTTGGTGAACTCATTTAGAATCATTCATTAGCAAATTAAAAGTCCATTGATATCATACATATATTAAATAGTTAAATTAAAATATAATTAAAGAATTCTTTAGAAAATTTGATAGTGTATTTGAAGGCTTTTCTTTTATATGATGATAATTTTAAAATTTTAATTATATTTATGATAAAAATGTTTGAATATCGTCACATAACCATCAAATGTAAGTCCTAATTATATATCATAATTTTGAGTCAAGTGATGATTATGTGGTATCAATTTAAGATTAATTTTCTTTATGATAACTAATTTAGCATTTTGTTTATGTATATTTATTTATGAGAGATCTAACTCATTTTGTCACCTTTCTTATAAGATGCTCCAAAAGAAGGAATCATCATCTACACAAATATTTATGTTAGTTTAATAAATAAAGCATTTAAATAAATGTAACTTAAAAAATTGCATACCCTTCTAATTTGCATTATATTCTACACTCACTTTGACATTCTTAGCCTTGTTCCTCTTAGTGCCAAAGGCTTAGCACTTTTTGGTGTTGTTTCTCCTTATCTTTGTTTAGCCTAAATTGTTTAAATACTAATGTGATGTGTAGATGATCATGGGACAAGCTAACATCCCACAACAATTTATATTGTGTGATCGTTTCTAGGCATTTCAAATGTTGTTATTTCTTGCATTTGGAAAGTAATAATCCAAAAGATACTTAGAATGGCTACTTGTCCCCTAGGTTTTATTCTTTGGCTCATTTTTAACCATATTCATTAAATCTATGAATTCTCTTGCAATCTATTAATCATTGTCCATTATAGCTATTTATCTAATCAACAATATTCATTATTGTGAAGACTGCCTTATGCTTACTAGATTCATGTGGACGTGTAGTAGCAACATCTACAACCTAATATATTGTCTCTCTTGGCTTTTTCAAGTGTTTGAGGTGATTTTGTTTTGTATTATTGCTCCAACTTATCTCACTATTATTATCATTGATTCCCTTTATTCTTACACCTTTGGCATGTGATCACACTCACTCATTTACATTAGCATTTTCATTCCATTGTAATATTGTTATTTTACTTGCATTATATCTTGTATTTCAATACTATAATTAAAATATGCTATTCATGGAGGTTAAAATACCTATTTAAGGACTTGACATGAAGGAAAGCTCTTGAAAACCACCAAAAATACTCTCTTTCCTTTTATAAGCTACAATTTATCATTTGGTGGAAGATATTTAACCTTTGGTGACCTTGGTGAAATCTTTCTCTCTAGTTCTTTCAATTTCTATCAAAAATTTTATACTAGAATAGTTTAAATTCCTATTGTCTTGTTCTTCTTACTAGTTGCGCTCTATTATTTTTCCTATTTCAATTCTATGTTAGCTAGTCATATTTTTCAAGGCAATTTTGTTTTTTGGAATTTTTCATCATATGGAATGACAATGAATCATACACACATTCACACTTAACATTGACTTCCAATCCAAAGAGCTCCAAAATTTAATCATAGATTATATTTCTCTTTTCTCTATTATACTTTCAATTTATCATTTTTGTCATTCATTTTTCAGCCAACAACAACATTTGTTTCATTTTAAGTATTTTATCATGTTAGAAAACTTAAATCATATTCAATTTAAAAGATGTTCAAGTTAACTTGCATAATCTATTCTATATAGTAGTAGATTAGTTCTTAAAACTTAAATAAAGTTAGTTAACTTGAGTATAGATTCTATTGAAATCACTCACAAAGAAAGCTTATCTTTCTTTTGTCAAGTTGAATTTAAAATTTACATTTTGGTGAACCCACTCTTTTATGCCACCTCTTTGTTGCTCTATTTCACTATATTTTGGTGGTTTCATCTTAAACAATATTCTTTGCACACAACTTTAAAACTTTAACCACTTTGTCAACTTCATTTTTATAGTTTTAAATTACATGTTGTGAGACCTTTTATGAGTTTCACAACCCAATCTTCACACTTTAATAATATTGTTCAAATAAGCCCCTATAGCATTAATTTTCTTACTTGCATGGTTTAAACACTCCTCATGAAAATGATCTTAACTTCACAACTTTTCCTTTTAATCAATTAAGAATAAGTTTCCCTTCTATTTTTAAAAGTAATGTTCAACCTAGTTCCAACACAACTAGATTTCATGATATGTATTGGTTTTGACTAAAAGTCACCTTCTCGTCTCTTAAAGCTAGTTGTGTGATCTTGACCAACACACGAGTGAATTCCAAAAGATATTAAAAAATGAGAGAATTTCCAGTAAGGTTGTGCCTATGGTTGAGTTCTTGTATGACATTCTAATTTATCATTATGAGGGTCTTGAGTTTCTTCAACTATTGGTGTGCATTGTACATAATGATGTTCCTACCCTCATGGAATCCCTTGAAGGATATCATGACTTATAGTTTAACATGATTAACACATAAATTTTTATTATGTTAGCCCCCATATTATATATGTTATTTAACTTGGATATGGCTACTTCATCTACATAGTTGAGGATGATGCATGCCTCATCTTCTAGATTCACCCCACTTTGACTTGCAATGAACTTTAGATTTCTTGGTTAGCACTTTTGTACCTCTCAACCCTTTAGTTCACAAAATCATGCTACTACATTTTCCAAACTTCCACTCTCATTACACACTACAAAGCTTGCAATAAACCAATTAATGTAGAATGTCGGAAACATGTAGCATCAACTTGCATCCATATCTATTTTTTCTTAGTTTCTTGTCCCATCCTATTGTGTCCACTGTTGGGATTAAGGTGTCTCAACCTCAGTGAGTCCCATGATTAAATAATTAATTATTTTCCCATAAGTTGCTGATTTTATTTATTAAATACAAAAATATATGTTTTCAAATTGTTAAGTCACTTTGTGAGACCCAATGAAGATTTGACATCCTCCATGAAAAGTGCAAAGGATGAGAATGTGACACTTGTCACATGGGTGCTCATTTGTGAAGAGGCAAACATTAAACCCTTTATAATGTGTACCATGTTGACGTGTGGCAATCTAATTTGGAAGTAAGCTTTTGGTCGGGCCCACTTGTGACCATATTCATTTCTCAAAAATGCGAAAGCGAAGGAAGGTGACACTTGTCACTTGTGTGCTCATTCTAGCATTCAACATTTGTAAAAACCTCAAGGAGTACCATGATGCCATGTGGCCTTGGTTTGACTTGTTTAATGAAGCTCAGAAGGGAATGTTGGTAAACAAAGATTGAGTTGTCAGTGGGAGTGGCTAGGAGTCAAGGATAAGTTCTACCTTGGTAGTTAACTTAATTTTCTCTATGGGATGCCTAGTATGCGAGGATACTTTATTTTTCGAGTTGCAAACTTTGCATGTGCTTGCATGTTGAGGTGGTTGCTAATCGATTCACTTGGGACTTGTGCATGTCGTCAGTTTCAATTTGCATGCATGCAAAGACTATGGGATTGACACATGGCAATATTGGATGCATATTTATATGATAGAAATATATATTGATGCCTTAGTGCATTTTTTAAGAGAGCATATTGCAATATCTGTATTTATGATGTTGGATTCACTCTAGAATCTTGTATCATGGTGAATCAACACTTGCAAGAGCATAAACTCTGAAAGTTGTATTGTAATAGTTTTTCTACTATAATATAGTTGATCTATGCTTTGGTGTGTGGGTTTTTTCTCGAAAGGGATTTCCCACGTAAAATTATGTGTCTTATCCAGTTTTGTGTTTAAATCTAAAAATAACTAAATGAACGTGCATTCTTAAATGAAATTGTAAGTGTAAAAGGATTTGAAACAAAGTTTTTGCAACCCTCTCCTAATTGATTTGTATTAGGAAGGTTGTTTCCACACTTTGCTTTCCTTTCAAGCACAACCCATTTTATTTACCTATTCTTGTCACTCTACTTCCCATAGGGTTCAATGTGGCTCATCTAAAAAACATGTGTATTGATTGTTAAAATACTTGTACAATAGAAGAATATGATATGAAATATGTTGAAATACTTGATAATAACAAAGAATAACAAGCCACTTTAAGGGGGAAAACCTCCAAATATCTCTAATGAGAACACACTTCACAAGATGATGATGAAATAAGACTCACAACCTCCTATATATACCTATTTATGCCTAAGGATATCACCTAGGCCGACTTAGAAACACCTATATAAGCTTAGGCCGACCTAAACAACTAAATAACAATATACTAATGATAATATGACTTAATAGAAGTTAAGATAGCCACAAGCCGATTATTCATAACCTGATGTACACTAATATTAAGGGCGTAGCATGCCCCCCTTCTTCAAAGAAGCATTGTCCTCAATGCTAGTCAAGTTTGGATGCTTTTGAATGAATTCCTCATCCTCCCATGTGGCATCTTCAACTAGTAAATTCTTCCATTGGATGAGATACCTTGATAGTTCTATTCCTCAGCTTCTTTGTCCGTGTTTGATGAATGCACTCTGGTTCCAAAATGATTCTTCCTTCTTCATCTAGCTCGGGAAGTGTTGTTTGAGTGGGAATATTATTCCCAATTACCTTCTTCAAACAGGAAACATGAAAAACTGGATGTATCTTTGTTGTTGGTGGCAACTCAAGCTTGTAGGCAACACTACCGATCTTCTGCATGATTTGGTATGGACCATAATACTTTGGAGACAACTTATTATTCTTTCTTTGTTGCTTTAGTGAGATTTTCTTATAAGGCTGCAATTGCAAGAAGACCCAATCCCCAACTTCAAAACTTCTTTCACTACGATGTTGGTCTACCTGTTGTTTCATTCGATTTTGTGCCATGGCTAAATTCTCCTTGAGTCCTGAAAGTACTTGTTGTTGATGAAGCAAGTGGTCTTCTACTGCCTGAACTCTTGGGGACACCTTAATTGATGATGTGATGGAAGGAGGATGATATCCATAAAGTGCCAAAAATGGAGACATTTTTGATGAGCTATGAAAAGAAGTGCTATACCACCATTCCACAAGTGGTAGCCAATCTACCCACTGAGATTGTTTATCTAAAGTGAAACAACGTAGATATCCTTCCAAACACTTATTAACAACCTCTGTTTGCCCATCCGATTGAGGGTGGTATGAAGAGCTAAGAGCCAATTGAGTACCCAAACATGAGAACAATCTTTCCAAAAGGATTCGCGAAGATAGGATCAAGATCACTAATAATAACTTTAGGGTGTACTCATGCATCTTTTGGATATTCCAAAATCTTTAGCCACGCACTTGTCAAAAGGATGTGCTAATGCAATGAAATGTGCATATTTAGTGAGCCATCAACCACCGCCACCATGATGACATTATGACCTTTAGATTTGGGAAGCCCCTCGGTGGATGAAATCCATGGATACCTCTTCCCAACACTGGCTAGGAATAGATAAGGGTTGCAAGAGACCTAGTTTCTTGATTTTCTCCCATTTATTCCTTTGACAAACCAAACATTTAGCCACAAATTTTGAACATCACCTTTTAGCCCTTCCAAAAAGCAAAACTTTGGTTTGACTCCGATGATAGCGTCTCAAAACTCAATGACCACCCACTCGAGACTCATGCAACTATGTGAGAATCTTGTGTTTAAGAGTGGAATTCTTGTAGAGATACAAATTATCTTTATACCAAAGAGTATCTCCCTTCCAACAAAATTTATATGAACTACTAGGATCACTTTTTAATTGATCGATGAGATTACTTTGTCGCGAACATCATTTTGCCACTGTAGGCTTTGGCTTCCTCCACCTAATTTGTTTGTACATTGAAAGGGCACACAATAAGGCTTCATCTTTCTCATCCTTCCTGATACAAGGTAACTGCGGATAATATTATTTTCTTTTCCTTTCTTATATACAATCTCAAAGTCATATCCTAACATCTTAGTGACCCATTTTTGTTGCTCTTCAGAAGATAGTCGCTGTTCCAAAAAATATTTTAGGCTATCATGATCTGTCTTAACCTTGAAATGTCTACCCAATAGATAAGGCCACCATTGTTTCACTGCATGGAGTATTGCTAGCATTTCCTTCTCATAAATAGGTTTTAGTTGATTCTTACCTTTTAATTGACGACTCTAAAAAGCAATTGGTCGACCTTCTTGCATGAGCACTACTCCTATCCCATTTCTAGAAGCATCACATTCCACAATGAATTCCTTGGTGAAGTCAGGAGTGGCAAGTACTGGATTTGTACACATAGCCTTCTTCAATCTCTCAAATGTTGTATTGGCAGACTCGTTCCAATGAAAGGAATCCTTCTTCAATAGAGTGGTGAGAGGTGCTACTATACTACCATAATTTTTCACAAATATTCTATAGTACCTTGTCAATCCCAAGAATCCTCTTAGTTTCTTAATGGTTTTTGGAATAGGCCATTCCATGATAGCCTTAATTTTGTTAGGGTCCACCTTTACTCCTTCATGTGAAACTATGTGTCCCAAATACTCCACCTCTGTAAGACCAAAAGCACACTTGGATGGCTTAGCATAGAGTTTATGATCTTCAAGTATTTGTAATGTTTGGTCCACATGTTGCAAATTTTCTTCCCAAGTCTTGCTATAAATCAATATATCATCAAAGAATACTAACACAAACTTTCTCAAGAACTTCTTAAAAATGGAATTCATCAAACTTTGGAATGTAGATGGTGCATTGGTAAGACCAAATGGCATCACCCAAAATTCATAATGACCCTCATGAGTCTGAAATGATGTCTTACAAATATCTTCCTCCTTAATCCGAATTTGGTGATAACCAGATCTAAGATCTAACTTGGAAAAATACATAGCTCCATTTAATTCATCTAGCAAATCATCAATGACTGAATTGGAACCCCATTCCTAATGGTGTACATGTTGAGCACCTATAACTGACACATGCCTAAGTATCATCCTTCTTACTTACCATCACCACCTGAGGAGTAAGTACCCTTTGGCTATGTTTAACATTCTGCACTTTCTAACAAATTTTTTTCTATCTCACTCTTTGTATGTGTGATACCTCAGAAGGTTCCATGTTTGATGGTTGCACCTTGGGACTAATCAGAGGCCTATGATCATGATTCCTCTTAGAGAAGTCCCTCAGGGCATATCTCCAAGAACAACTGAAAGTAATTTCATCAATTATAGCTTGCAACTGGATGAGTAGGAGTAATTAGATTGAGAGACTTCTAATGAATACAGCAAATCCATCCACTCTTTTCTTAAGAAAATTTTGCATTTGATGAGAGCTTACCATCTACGGGGGATTTTTCTTCAACCCCCTTAGCTCTACTACCCTTCCTTATAATTGAAATCTCATGAATAGTTCTTGAAAGTTCATCTCAATTGTTCCCAATGTAGTGCTCATTGTACTCCTCTAAACAATATCTCACGTGACCAATGGATATCACATACATTGGGGTATCAAGTTGATAATCTCCCCATGGATAATTTAATGCTATGACACTTCCTAAACAACTAATCAGACCACCATTTTGGTAATCAAAACTTGAAACTCGAGTCGATATATGAAACAATTCTAGATTTAGTAGCTAACTTTTTTGTTGATGAAATTATGAGTACTACCTCGAGTTGATCAACACTGTTACCTTCTGCTTCTTTAGGAACCCTACCACCTTGAGAGTTTGTGGAGCACTGAAACCTGAGAGTGCATGACAAGAAATGATTGGTTGAGAATCACGTGATTCCTCATTTGACTCTCTTTCATCTTCTAGTATGGGTTCCTCCTCCTCCTCTCACACCTTCAATATAAAACAATTTCTTTTCACTATTTCTTATGTCTCGAATCGTATTTGTTATCATTGAAACGCAAGCCTTTGCCTCTTTTCTCTCTATTTGCTGTGAGTCAACTTAGTAGCTTGTGTTAAATATCCTTTCTCTTGTCACATTAGCCCCTTGTTTTAGGAATCAAATATTTCTCCTCACCTCAAGGTTAAGATAAAACACCTATTTATGGAACTAGGGCTAAACATGCATACCTCATGTTGAATGGATCCTTTGAGACCACCCAAGAATAAGTAAGTCATTCAAGTTTTCCTCCCAGAATTGAATCCACCCTTAAGGATAGATTTTGAATCATTTAACATAACTCTTAACCCATCCCTCGCTTGTTGGAAGTTTAGCTTAATGTCAATAGTTATTCCAGGACGCTTATTGCCATATTGTGCTTGCAGTTCCTCCATAAAAAATGGCCATGATATGGTGAGCCCCTTTTTACCTCGATGAGTGCAAAGCCAACATACCAAATGAATTGATCTGGTTCTAAATATAAGGAAGCCATCGTGACCTTTTGTCCATTTGGGATTTGGTGTACTTCAAAAAAATTCTCCATTTGGTTTATCCATGTTAGAGGATCCTTACCATCAAACTTGCACATATCCACCTTTGGAAATAAATTCCTAGATCCCATAGGAGTACTAAAGCTTGTGTTAGTAGTAGTTGACCTAGAATTCTCACCTTGGCCACTTGAGAACTCCTTTCTTGATTCAGCATGTAGGTGCTTAACATGTTTCGCATGTCCGACATATCTCCTCTTAGGTCACACATATCCATCTTAATTGAGGAAATTTCTTCCTTGACCTTATTTATTTCTTCATTATGAGTAATATCCTCAATTTTTCACCATCCTTATCAAGAGTCTTCCCCAGAGTGACAACATTCTTTTTACCCCTTGTTGCAGGCCCCGTCATGATGGAAACCACTAATGTTGAAATAAATCACACAAATGAAACTTAAATTCTCTCAAATTTTTACTGTAATCTCCTTTAGTATGTCTTCAAAAACCCAATAAAAATCAGACTCCAATTCAACAAGATGTGTGAGATATGTAGATTCCAAAAAAATAGTGTAGAAACACTAATTCTGCAATAATTCGCTTAATTATGCTCCAATTCTTCTAAAATATGGATTGTAGCTTCTTCAATATGTTATTCAAAAACCCTTTAAAAATCAGAAAAAAATTCGACAAATCTGAAAGATATGCTCTTCCCAAAATCGCCTCCAAAATTGAGAAAAACTTTGCCTCTATGGTGCCAAGATCATGCTCTGATACCACTTGTTATGAAATAACTTGCACAATAGGAAGAATATGATATGAATATGCTGAAAATACTTGATAATAACTAAGAATAACAAGCCACTTCGAGGGGAAAAACTCCAAATATCTCTAATGAGAACACACTTCACACTTGATGATGAAATAAGACTCACCAACCTCCTATATATACCTATTTATGCCAAGGATATCACCTAGGCCGACTTAGACACACCTATATAAGACTTAGGCCAACCTAAACAACTAAATAACAATATACTAATGATAATATGACTTAATAGAGAGTTAAGATAGCCACAACCCGACTATTCATAACCCAATGTACAATAATATATACGTGAGCATTGATTTCTTTTTTCAAGATTTACTATTAGCAAAACTATTCTCCTGATCATTGAAAGACACTATGCTTGATAGGTTTTGCTTGTTCCTTGAGTATTCTATATTTTCTTTTGATTAGCTATTTAATTAGCTCCTCAAGCACTTTTAGGTTAATATAGGCCCCCAAGTTACCTTCACCAACTTGGTGCATTGTAGGCAAGGTGTGAATGAGAAAGTAACTAATTTCATATTCTATTAGCATTCTATCCTTTATCAATTTCCTTATGTGCTCCCAAAGTGTGATGTGGAAAAGGTTTTCATCTAAAACCTTAAGCCCCAAATTTCAGATAAAATATTTCTATTGAGATGTTTATCCTTTGTGCATGTGTATAGCCCTCTATGAATACCGATATATAGTTAGCTAGTTTGTGCCACCCACCTCATAGGCTCTTTCCGACACACTTAGGGGCTATTTTTTATCATTTAAAAATAGAAAGTAAATAATTTTTTAAAAATAATGCTTTTGCAAATAATAGTGCTCCTACCATGGCACCTCCTCTTGACTTGGCTACTTCTATTGCTTCACCTAAGAGAAAAAAACAATTTATCAAGTTGTTTTAGTTTCTCCATTCCATTCTCTTACAAATACTAAAAAATAATTTACTATAATAGCTCTCTTGTTTTCCATCTATATACAAACCAACATTTTCTACCTTGTTATGAGCCAAAGGCATTTCATTATCTTCATAGGGTGCTTGGTGATGACATAGAGACATTTTTTCATTTTAAGCACATTGCGTAAGAACACATCAATTTTGGAACCATCTAGCCCTCTAGGGTAAATGACAAAAGCAATAAATATAAAAACCAAACTAAAACGTTTAAATTTATATAAATCCTATATTTCAACACTCTTTAAATTTTGTTGAGCTTACTCCCCCTTCACCTATGCAAGATTTTGATGCTCATTGGCCTTTTCCTTCATTTCAGGACATGGTGAGGATTTTGGATTCCCGCACTCAAATTTCTTAATCAAACCCACCAATTTCCTTACCTCCCACCATGATGCCAAACTATATAAAATGATTGACATTTACACATTCCCATTGAATTTAGGGGAAAACCCATTCAAGGAGTACTTGAGTCAACTAGTATGGTAAATGCTATAATAGAGGAAATTATATGTGTTCATTAGCTATATGAGGAGAATCAATGATCAAAAGTTTTTATACAAACACAGGGCAACCTTTCCTTGCCTACCCTAGGTTTGATCACCCTTACTATCTAGGTAGAACACAAATGCTTGATGTTTAGTGATTCCTACCTTTGATTGTTTCTGTTATTTGATTTTTAGCTTTCGGCTGAAATCAGGTAACCTAGTGTTTGTTCTTTTCATGTTGTTTAAACATTTAAAGATAAATCATAAAACTACTAGTTTCAATATACATGGAGTGATTGTCAAAGTAAATCAGATTACATTTTGTCATTTCAATGGTGCATTACAACAAACGAGAAAGAGAATCATGTATTCACCTGTAATTTATTTTATTGATAATCATTAAGGTACATGTCCCTCACAAGCCAAGGGAATAGCTCTCTTATTCAAATGAAAATATGAAACAACTCATACATGAATAAGTAGAATGAAACAAGAGAATGTGCATGTAAGAATGGAACCGGTCATTGCCTGTGAATGACTGGTTACAAGTTGCACATTGTCATGTTACTATTGAGCCCCGAACCACTTGTGTCCCTCCCAACTCTATAGTGCTCCTCAACCTACATCTGAAGAAAACATGATGTTAGAGCGAAGCTATAAGCAATGAAAGATTCAATCCTTACATACACAACTACCTATACATGTATAAACAAATCCATAAGTTCATTAAACAGAAACATTGAACATATGCATTTATTTTCTAACTGTTTGCTTCATGTGCAGATTTAGGACAAGTCTGATTATTGTTTCATTATCAGATCAAATACAACATGTGGGGTAAATGTGGCTCCCACAATGGTATAGCTCAACATGCTTTGAAAGAAAAGGAAATTGAGCAACTTGATCAAATATTTATCTCTTATCAATGCATTAAATCAATATGGAATCACACCAGTTGATCAAATTTCATTATCAGATTCAAAAGATGCAACATACTATGTTGATATGTCCTTCATAGATGCATCAAGTTCAATTATGCATCAAGTATCTTCATAGATGCATCAAGTCAATTATGCATCTTTTAAACAATGAGGAAGCATTTCAGGTTGTCGTCAAGCTCCTCTCACCAAAACCCTATTGGGCAATTGCACATCACATAGGAAAGTGAGCTATTAGGTCACCCACATATGTGATAGGTGGCTATCCAATAAAGTTACAATGAGGAAACTATGTGTATTTATTACACATAACATAAGCAAGAACAATGGATGAATCAATGTCATGGTACAAGTGCATAAGGGCAATAATCATAAATGTATGTTACATGTCAATTCAAGGACAACACAAGTGGATATGCTCATGACCTTTCATGCAAGGGTTTTGGTTATCATGACTGATTCAATATGGATCATGATTGCATGAAAAAAATGGTAGTAAAGACAAGTTATAAATGACAATTGGGTAGTCATGATTGAGGAGATGTCTTGTTTTGGAAGCCAAGGTCATAGTACAAGGTATGCTACAAGACAACCATGAGTGTATATTCTACAAGACAACCATGAAGGTTAGGACAACAATAATAAAGAGGCAACACAGGTTGATTAAGGATTTTGGGGTAATATGGAAAGGCAACAAAACTCCAGTTGCCCATGCATAAGTGAATGATACCAATGTCAAAGAAGGAATGCCAAGAGACAAGCTCAAGTTTCACAAGGCTTTATTCAAGGCCTTTTCAATCAAACATTAGACAAGCAATGATGCCATATCACCTTCAATGCATGATGTTTGAGGAAAAAGGAAAAAGGAAAGACATTCAAGAAACATCAACTCTAGTTGACACAGATATGTGCATATCATAAATATGTCATTACAAGAAGTCATGACAACAATAGAACCCTCATATGATGTGATCAAGATACAATTGCTATGCCATAACACAAAGGTTTTCTATTCTCTAAGCATATTACAAAGAACGATTGAATAGTTTCCAAATGGTTTCCTCTGGAAATGATGCCTCTAAGCATATTACAAGGAAAGGAATAAGCATGACCATCAAAGGATATGAAACACAATCCATTCACAACAAGTTCAGAGCATAAGTAAGGAGCATTCCCAGATTCAATCAAAATAGGAGCAACCATTACTTGAAATGGGGCAGTGCATTTCATTGTCAAGTCATGGGGAAAACAAGCAATACAATGGTACAAGTGTCATGAGTCAGTAGCCATGAGGTGTAAGACAATATTGTTGTCCTAAAAAAACAACACATACTAATCAAATGAATGTGAAATTCAATGAGGACAACCAAAAGGGGTCATGATTCACACTATGTGCATGGTGAATGATGGTGAGAGAATTTTTAAGAAAGGCAAGTTATGGTGAAGTGGAACAATGTCTTGTGAATGGGGGAAACATGTAACGACAATGCGAGACTATATTTTCTCATAGAAAATAAATTTTGAGTTTCATTCTTATCATTTGGATGTACAAATAAAAAAACAATGATGCAAACCATGGCCATAGAATATGTCATAAGAGAAATGAAGGAGCTCCATCACAACATTCACATGCAATAGGTGTGGTAGTTCTCTTGGTGTTATGTGTCATCAAATATTCATAGTTAAGCATCAAATTCTGTAGGATTGGGAAGCTGCCATATGAAGTTTTGAAGATGGAAGATAGCATATCGAGATAGTGATGATCATGAGCTAATAGGAGGAGGTTCCCAGTCCAATTATCTTATAGGGAATGCATCTCAAGTAGTCCTGCCATTGCATATTTTATCACAAGTAATGGGACTATCAATTTCAAGGGAAAAAAGGGATGAAAAAGTTGTCATGACAGCAATACCCCATGGAGAAAATGAGGAATTGAAAAATGTGTGAAGTCTTTGGGTTATGCTCACACTATACAATGAAATTGGGTCATTTTTTGCAACAAGATCAAAGTTTTCTTTCAAATATGGAAGACCCACTTGGGGTTTCAACAGATAAGAGCATCATTATTATGTTCTATAGAGAAATGAAATGAAACTTGCAAAAAATAATCATAATTTAGCAACAAATATGAGATCTTTACAGAAAATCATGTAACCCATGTGGGTTTTTACTAACAGTGGAAGAATTCAACAAATATACATTCTATAGGAAACCCAAATAGCTATTTTTCATAAAAATGCATAAATAGAGAGAAAATCACAAATGCAAGACCCCATTTACATAATGAGGGCCGAGCCACATTTTGGATTTTCTTTTTCTATTTCCCAGAAACCCATATGGGTTGTTAGATTTGTTGATACAAAGAAGAAATCAGAAAGATACAAGAAGGATTTTAAAAAATATATTTAAGCTTTTCATTATGCTCATACTGTGCAATGGCCTTGAATCATTTTTTAACAGAATTTGAAGTTGCTTTCAAATTGAAAAAAATACCCATATGGGTTTGTCATGAAAAATATGATATGGAGGCAACAAATGGAGGATGTTCTACATGAGACAAAAAATGAAAGCCATTTTGTGTATTATGACAGGCTGTGGTTAAAATGACCTTTTTTTTGCAAAATATGAGATACCCACTTGATATTTCAAGAAATGGAGCAACATGACTACTTCCTACTGAAAAGGAGAGCATTTTACAAACTCATTCTACATTTTTACAAGAAAATCTAAACTTTTCAAGGAAATCATGAAAACCCACTTGGGGTTCGAACACATAAAGCATTTGGAGTATTTTAAAAGGTAAATCAAAGAGTGATGCTACAAATTCAGGCTCAAAACTGACAGAAAAGATCCCATTCTTCTATCTACAGCTGCGACCTTAATGGTTGTGTCTTCCTCAAAATGACACAACAAAAGTTGGGTTTTCTTCTTTCAACAAGAAAATGTAGAATAAAATGAATTTCTACCTTTATTAACTAGCTGGGGGCTCGAAATGAGGTTTTTTTTTGCTCAAAAACCAGAGTGATATGCTCGAAGGAAGGCTTACCTGAAGGTCTTTTGCTTTTTTTTTTCCATATTCAAAGCTTCTTCGTTTCACAAAGAGCCTCTTTTTCGAGCTTCACAAATCAACAATGGCAGCTAAACAAGATAAACAACCACAAAAAATTAGAAATGAACCAACACAACTTGAATAGAACCAAATCAAATATTTGAAAAACACAACTTGTGCCAAGAAAACTAGTTTACCTGTTGTTACGGGCTTTCTTTCATCATAAAATGTTAAAAAATTGATAGAGTCGACCAAGATAGCACCATTTTCCTGTGTGTTTCCAAACCCCATGGTGGCATGGATTGTTCTAGATTTTCCTTGATCGACAAAATCATGCCTTTTCCCTCATGTCAGTATGTTTTGATAATTAGGGTTAACCCCTATTTGATTTCGATGGGATTTTTATCCCTTGTTTTTAAAATCAAACACATGTTAAATGATGGGGGCCGAAATCACATGTTATTTCCTTAGGCATTCGTTGCCTTTCAAACTTTCCACTTTATTTAAAACATTTCTAAGTCTTAATTCCACATTACCTCATGTGTTGGCACATAGGCATTTTATGCCTTAGGATTATTTCCCTTGTTTCCAATCATTGCTAGGTGTTTTTCAACATATAACATATGGGTGGGTCAATGCAACACATGTGATGTCCTATTTTTTTTAATCAACATCATGTGACTTGGAATATACTTTCCAAGAGATTTGGAGGTCAGCCATATTGGCCAAGTATTTTGGAGCTTATGATACCTTTTGCAAACCAGTGAATATTGCCATGTGTTGAGTGATGCAGAATGTGGTGAGTTAATAGTCCATGCCTTGGAGGCTTTTTATAAACTTTTGGCATATCATTATATGTTACTTTTGTTTCCAAATTTTTGAAATATCATGTAAGTGATTTAAAATCACTTTAGTTGCTTTTAAATGCAAATGTAATGCATTTTAATGGTGGGGCCCCTTGATTTATGCTCAATTGTAAGGTGTTTTGTTAAGTGATGTTTTATGAATCACTTAACAAATTCACCATCTTTAATGCTTTGAAAAGCCATGTGTTTTCAAAAAACACACATATTGCATGATGGGGAATGTAGTCAAAATTGTAAGAGGACCAATGATGACTTGCAGAAGTGTGGAAGGTGTGAGATATTATTTTGAATGATTTTGGTAAAGAGGGAGGCTAGCTAGATGCATATTTGTCACACTTTTGGGATGGCAATTGACTTAGCTTTTTTTCTCTCCATGTAGTAGACATTTTAGAGACTTCTAGAAGGTTCTTTTGGGGCCATTTCTATTTTATCCAATTAGGATCTTGTAGAAGCACTTGTGTGGGGGTTTTGGATTTTTTTGGCTTAAATATGTTGTTTAAGTCATTTTTGGGGGGTTCTTTCTTTTTCCAGCTGAAGGATAGCTTGCATTTTCTTGGAGTTGTTCTTTTAATGGAGCTGCATTGTAACTCAGACATGCCTATTATACAGTAAGAACTTTGAATTAATAGATTGGAGTAATTTTACCTTCTTTCTTCATGTTTTATGGTGTGTCATCAATGGTTGATCAATGTGTTTTGTGAAAAGTCATTTTCCTTACAAACTTGTCCTATGTTTCATGCTTCCATTTGACAGAATATGCATGTTTTCAGGTTATAAACTGTGTTGCTTAATGGTGTTATTGATTGTGAAGTCTATTTTCCTTTTGAAAACAAGTGTTGTTACAAACCTCTTTATAAATTACTGATGTAAACTATATTGGAAAGGAAGTTGTGTGAGTTGGATTTGAAATATTGATTTGAATGTGCAAGGTTGTTAGCAGGTCTAGGTTTTTGGTGTATCACCTCAGTTTCTTTCTGTATTAAGGTTTATTTTATGCAATTTCTTACCCTTATCTAAGAGTTTAAAGTAGTTACATGGCATCAAAAAGGGGAAGCTAGCCCTTATCACTGGAGGTCTACTTTCAAATAGGTCACCCATAACCTAAAAGCAATCCCATGTTAGTCCAAATCTGTTGAGTGCAATTAGAAAAGCTTAGCAAATAGGGTGCAAATTTGGTGCTCTAGCAGTTTCCATGTAAAGTTGGGCCACCTTGGATCACTTCCATGAATTGGTTTATTCTATTGTGAATAAATATTTAATGTTCCCACATAACAGAGCTATGCACATAATTGATTGTAATTGACTTCATCTACTCTCTTTGCATGGGAACTATTCACTTGATTAATTTTAGTTGAAACCTAAAACACCTCTTTAACCCTCCAATCATGTTCTATTTATGTGTGAGATAAGAAGGATTCACAAAGGAAGTGTACACAAGTTAACTGTCAAAGAAGACTACTTCAAATTCCAAGAGAGTGAAACCTCTAGGTTTCTACCTCTAACAAAGGAGCTCTCGGCCAAAGGACGACAATGTGAATTCAAGATCCTAGTGTGGCACACTAGTGTCCAAATGGCATGTTGGCATTTCGAGTAACAAAGAACTCAAGAACTTAGGTAGATAGAAGATATTTTCACTTCTTAACCCAAATTCGAGGTCTATTAAACAAAATGATAAGACAAAGGGTAAACCCACAAAAGTGGTTTACAATTCTAGTGAGGAAGGAAAAGTTGCATAAAATGACCCCATGCAAAAAAATTGGTTTTTGGGCATTTGAATGAACCCAAAGGGGGTTTGATAGAACCCTCCTTCAAGCAAACCCATTTAATGATGGGGCCCACCATTCCTAACAAAAAGCCAAAAGTAAAGATTTGTGAAAGGGGGGTTCAAGCAAATCCCCTTGGTTTGCTCAAACCCCCCTTCTCCCCCTTCTCCCCCTCTGGTGCCAAAAAAGTCCAGAATGTTTCCCTTCGAAGCTCAGGCTGAGGACGAAAATGGAGGATTCTTCATAGACCCAACTGGATGATGGTAGTCCTCAGAATGAGCTATCCAACTATATAGGATTAAATTTGCACCCCATGTGAAAATCCCCTTTTTTCCTTTTTCCACTTTAGAAAACCAAGTTCAGAGGCTTAATTCCACCTATGCCTGCTGCTTGCATCCCACTTGGCACCTGTTTTGAGCGTCGGTGGAGGAATTTCTGTTAGGGATTCCCGTGCGGCGTTCAGGCGTCGCACGACACACTTACATCCCTGGAAGATTCCTATGGCTAAACTTGCAAAGGCGTTACACTTCTCATTGGGAGTCAAGTTGTAACCACCCCTTCAGTTGACCAACCCGAATATGGTCATTTCTTTCATTCCCTTCTCCAAATTCATTCGTTGAACAAGCATTTTAGCTCTTCACAACTCCACTTGATCCAAAAGCTCACTTTCATACTGTTGCATCCATTTCAAGCATTCCAACAACATTCTTGCATTCCATTGTAGCAAAAGCTTCGCTCCATCATTTCGGTAGAGCAATTTTGGGACCACACCATTGTAGTAGAGGCTCGTGTACTCTCATTTTCTCCCCCAAGTAGCCTTGAGTTCTCTTGGTGGAGGTTGTAAGCTTCCCTCTCCTCTCCTCTATCACTTGGTTGAGTTAACACACTTGCTGTTTTGAATTGTTTTTGTGCTCTTTACTATATTGTTCTCTTTATCTCTCTTTCTTGGTTGTCCATGGAGGTGGAAACACCTAAATGGGGGTTTGAATAAGGTAGGCCCCTATACAACCACCCAACATTTTCCTCTCCTTTCTATGTGTAGGTGTATGTGCTTTTGAGGAGCTAGTTGGTGAACGAGTTTCTTTGTGAGATCCTTCTTGCCACCTTTACTCTTTCATTTTTTCTTTATCACATTAGGGAGTACTTAGTTTATTTAATTATGCTATTTTGGCCCTTTAGTGCTAGTTAGTTGGGTCATTAGTCATTTTCTTAGGTTTGACCTTGTATCTATTGTTTTCTGGCTGTACAGACGCCAACACACTTTAGAGATGTTAGTGTGCCATGTTGTTGTCCAAGGACCGCACTTTCATCCTCGAGCAGAGAGCTTCCTAAGGCGTAGTGCTGAACTTGAAGACCGAATGGCCTAGCACCATCTTACTTTTTGGGTTTGTAGGGTGGTTGAAGGACCTCATAGTCCTCACCATTCTCATCCCGCATATCCCTTTAGCTGAGGTAAGTTAGGGAAGCTTTCTACATCTTGGCCCTCTGTGACCTAGGGCCTTGCATGTGGAGGTCCCCCTACCTTATATTTTGGTGAACCCAACATGAACCATTTTGGTTATATTTTTGCAATACTAATAGTTCCTTTCCTCGTACTCTAGGGATGTTGTAGGTGCGAGTGTTGTGAGGATGTTTCCTCACAACCCAACTTGCAACCCCTAGTTGGCGTAGTTGGAATGTTCCAAAGGTGTTGCATAATGAAACCTTAGTTAGGTCACTATCTTATCCTTAAGCCTTTAGGGACTATGTGAAATTATTGTCTAGTGTGCGTAATGGCCTCCTTCTTGCATCAACCTATCCCCTCCGTGTAGCCTATGGATAGTGGTACTAGCATAACCTTCACTTCACAAGACCTGCTGATGGGTTTTAATATAGAGACATCTCCTCTCTATATCCCTATGTGGATCAATGGAAACATTGTAGCGGGTGTTCTTGTTGATCTGACATCACAAGTAAACATAATAACTGAGGAGAAATTATTGTTGATAAAATTCTTACATAAGGATGGGTACAATGCACCTATGAGTACTATCTGCACACATGATGGGCTTTCCATGCCCCCTTTGAGTAGTATGGTCCTGTCAGTCTTGGTTGGACCTAAATCTGTGAAACTCATGTTTTACATCATCCCTGGGTTTGAGCTCTTTAGGGTGAAATTGGGTATCCCTTGGTTGGCAGCAATGAACGTGGTACACTCCGTCATACATAAATCTCTAAAATTTATCTACAGGGGTTTCGTACATGTAATCACAACATTGGTTATAGACCATTAGTTGCACGTGGTAGCTACTCCTTGGACTACTCTTGGCTTGTGCCCGTTAGTCCTCTCCCGTCTAGGACAGACCTTCTACACTAAACATATCATAACTATAAGGAGTATTTAAGGCCAAAAGTTAGATACCCTCCCTTGCCTTATGCTATTTCACATAGGGCTTGCTTAAAGGTCAACAGTGATGCCGCTAAGGCTTGAAAGAAGGAAGAAGAGAAGCAGTCTTGTGATCCTCCTTCCCCTTCTGCTAGTCAGTTTGATGCTTCTTCTTGCTCTATTGAGGTACCATCAGGTTCTACTCCTCGTCTGTAGGAGAGTCCTATGGTGCTCGCTTGATGAAAGCCTAAGTTTCCTACATTCAAACTTCTTGTCCTACTGATGGAGCCTAGACCCGCTCGGTATAATAGGAAGAAGGCCTCTTGGGGAGAGTCATCTTTGTCTCGACCTCTATGGCCTCCTATTGCTCCTATCCCTAAGGAAGTGAATGGGAAGAGGTCCGTTGCTGAGGCTCTTATGCTAACTCCCCCTGCTGCTTCTCAACCTATTCCTCTTGCTCCCATTCAGGAATTGATTCCTTCACTAGGAATGACGATAGTGGACATTCCTATGGTTGAGCAGGAGCCTTCTGCTCCTTCACAACCTCTGACCTCTAGCTCCAAGAGCCGAAGAAACTGCCTTGCATGTGAGCACAAGTGTTGGTGAAAGGCCCTCTTAGCTGAGTAGACTGCCTTACAAAAGAGGGAGGAAGAGATGTCTGCCTCTGCTTCAGGGCCTCCTGTAGTGTCACCCTCTTCCCTTCCTTCTACTTCTCTTTAGTCTGGTTCTACATTGCTTCTGACTTCTGCTGCGAGTGAAAATGCACCTAAGCCCAAGGGGGTACAGGTGTTCATCACTCCTTCGGTGGAGCCGCCCTTGCTGATGTCTATTCCAAATATTCAGCCTCTTTCAAAACTTGTGGATATGATTAATACCTCGGTTTTACCCACTGCGGTTCTTTCTTCCTCTTCCTCTGCACCTCTAGTCTTTTCCATGGGGATTTCATCTCCTTCGATGAAGAAGGAGGTGGATAGTGGTCCTTCTAGCAATGAGGGACATAAGAGGATCCCACCTTCTTCACAAGGTGGTCCTGTGTTGACTTGTTCTATCCTAGTGATGAAACCAGTCCCAACTTCTTCTGAGTTCGTCACTGCTCCCAAGTCACTTGGTAAGCCCAGTGGTGAATCTCAAGCTCAGGCTATCCTGTCTGCTGAAGTTAGACATGATGCTCTTGTGGAGTGCATGTTTAACTCTATGGATGAAGTTTCGGCCTTGTCATTGATCTTCACAAAATCATTGACCTTGACTCCACAAGAGCTCAGTGGAGAGGACCTCGAGGGGCCCTCTTGCTTGGACCTTATTGTAGGAGGGCCAAAAAATCCTCCTCTTAATATCCCTCCACTGTAGGCTTGTCCTCCTTCCACCTATGATGACCTAGAATGGGAAGTGGATGACCTCTTCGCTGATCAATGTTAGGAGGAGACCTTTTCTTGATCTTGTGTGCATGTGTGTGTGTTTTGTGATGTGTTCCCATGTACTCATGCTATGTGTGCCTTGATGACCCTTATCACCCCTGTTGGTGCTTGGATACAATTATGGTTTTTGTGTCATAAAAATTCTTTTATTTGTATCATCAGTCTTCCATGTTTGTGCTTGATTTTTGATAAATTGGGGATGATGCAAAGCATTGGGGGCATGTAGGCTTCCCTTCCATGTTGACCCAATTTTTAAATTTTTACTTTGGTTTTCATGCATTCTTCTTGATCTGGTTGGGGATTGATGATATTTCTCCTTGCACCATGGTTACCTATTATTATATGAGCTCAGACAAATCTAACCCCACTAAACTAGATCCCCCTGTGCCCTTGATTTGTATTTTCTCTCTTTTTCTTTCTCTTTTTCTTTCTCTCTTCTTTTCTTGAGTTGTCCCTCCTATGTGTGACAACATTATTTTCTTCAACATTTCAATTTTCTGAAAATGCATTCATTACCAACAAATCTTCTCTCAAAATTTTTCACAAATTATTCTTTAGAATCACATTCTCAACTTGGAACCCTAACAAAACATTTTTCCTTCATCACGAGTTCATAAAGAAAGGACTTGAAAACCTTCCTTTGAAGCGGGAATAACTTTGACCTCCCCCTCACGCTGGGGCATATTATTCCATTCAAATTCCTTGATGAAGTGAACATCTTTCAAAAGGATCCCTTGATGAATGATCGATCTGAGAAATAAAACATCTACTTTTAGACCGTGCATCCTTGAGTGGACTTTCTCTTCACAACGGGTTCCCAAAGGACCCCTTCAAAAGTTTTCAATACTATTGATGGTCTGCATGACTGTTCGCTTACTCGCCTATGTGGCCTTTTCCTAACTCTATGGAGTTTGCTTTCCTAAGTTTCCTCCATGCAAGAGATCTTGAGGGATACCTCCCTGCAGGAATGAGAACTTGTAAGGTGCCTCCTTTGAGCTTCCTCCATGCGAGAGATCTTGGGGGTGGCTCCCCTACAGGACTGAGATCTTGTAGGGAACTTTCTTGGGTTTCCTCCATGTGAGAGATCTTGGGGGTTACCTTCCCTACAGATCTCCAGATCTATGGGGCACTTCCTTGGGTGTTCTTCATGCTTGATTTCATGGGGAATACCTTCCCTATAGGACTGAGAGCCTGTAGGGAACTTCCTTGGGTGTTCTTCATGCTTGAGTTCATGGAAAATACCTCCCCTATAGGACTAAGAGCTTTTAGGGTGCTTCCTTTGGGTCTCCTCCTTACTAGAGTTTTTTGGGGATATCTTCCTTCCAAGACTGAGAGCCTATAAGGCACTTGCTGCACATGGTATCCTCCATGCTAGAGTTTTGGGAGACACCTTCCTTACAAGACCGAGAACCTGTAAGGTGCTTTTTTTCTTCAACTTCATAGTTCCAAGTAGCTATGGAGTCCCTTGTTTGCCCTGCACTTTTAGGTATGCCAAATTGTGATCTCGATGGTTCAGGTATACATCTCTAACCTTAATCTCTCCTTGATCTGCTTTACCGAGCACTCATCAATATTTGTGCTTGCTAAAGTGGGGGAAAAATGTATAGGATTAAATTTTCACCCCATGTGAAAATATCCTTTTTTCCTTTTTCCACTTTAGAAAACCAAGTTCAGAGGCTTAAATCCAACTAAGCTCGTTGCTTGCATCCCACTTGGCACCTATTTTGAGCATCGGTGGATGCGTTTTTGTCGAGGATGCCCACGTGGTGCGTAGACATCCGCGTGGCGCACTAATATCCCTGGAAGATTCCTATGGATGAACTTGTAGAGGCTTTACAATTCTCATTGGGATTCAAGTTGTAACGCCCCCTTCGGCTGAATGACCTGAATATGGCCGTTTCTTTCATTCCCTTCTTCAAATTCATTCCTTGAACAAGCATTTCAGCTCTTCACAACTTCTCCACTTGATCCACAAGCTCACTTCCATACTCTTGCATCCATTTCAAGCATTCTAGTAGCATTCTTGTATTCCATTGTAGCAAAAGCTTCACTCCATCACTTCAATAGAGTAAGTTTGGGACCACACCATTGCAACAAAGGCTCAATTACTCTCATTTTCTCCCCCAAGCAACCTTGATTTCTCTTGGTGGAGGTGGTAAGCTTCCCTCTCCTATCCTCTATCACTTGGTTGAGTTAGCATACTTAATATTTTGAAGTGATTTTGTGCTCTTTACTATATTGTTCTCTTTATCTCACTTTCTTGGCTGTTCATGGAGGTGGAAACAACTAAATGGGGGTCTAATTGAGGCAGACCCCTAGACAACCACCCAGCATTTTCCTCTCCTTTCTGTGTGTAGGTGTACGTGCTTTCGAGGAGCTAGCTAGCAAATGAGTTTCTTTGTGAGATATTTCTTGCCACCTTTACTCTTGCATTTTTGCTTTATCACATTAGGGAGTACTTAGTTTATTTAATTATGTTATTTTGGCCCTTTAGTGCAGGTAGTTAGTTGGGTCGTTAGTCATTTTCTTAGGTTTGACCTTGTCTCTGTTATTGTCTGGCTGTATGGATGCTAGCACACTTTAGAGACGCTAGCATGCTACGTTGTCGTCCAAGGACTCCACTTTCGTCCTCAAGAAGAGAGCTTCCTAAGGCATAGTGTTGAACCTGAAGACCGACTCACCTAGCCCCATCTTAAACATTTTGGGTTTGTAGGGTGGTTGAAGGACCTCATAGTCCTCACCATTCTCATCTCACTTATCCCTTTAGTTGAGGTAAGTTAGGGCAGCCTTCTGCATCTTGGCCCTCCATGACCTGGGACCTTGCACATGGAGGTCCCCCTACCTAACGCGAACAAATATAATTTTAATATGTTTTGGTTTTATTATGTATTTATTTTTTTAGTTTTATTAAACATAGGTTTTTCACCAAAAATCAAGCTCCTTGTTCTGCACATGTGGAAAAATAGCAGATTTAAAAAAAAAAATCTAAAAAATATGAGTGCACTTGCTATTGAAGTCCTTGATCTAAGAAAAAAAATTGAATTTTGATACATACAAAAAGAGTTATGCATTATACAGTCCACCTATGTTTGAATTGTAATTGGTTTGACTTTGAAACTTGATTAAGGAAAAAAAATCAATAAAACACTATAAAACCAATTGGAAGCACTATATATCATAGTTAAAAATATAAATTCAAAAAAAATAGAATTTTATCCTTCATGGAAAAAAAATTATGTGTTATACGGTGAGCGTCACTCCTTAAAAATGTTGTTTCCTGAAAATAACTAGTTTTCGAAGGAGATGGAAAAAGAAGTGCAATTTGATTCAAAAAATTTTGAAAAAAATATATTTAGAATTTATAGAAAAAATGTCACAAATCACTAGTTTGCATCATCTTCAAATTCCTCACAGTTTAGTGGCTATAGGTGCCCAAAGAAGTGAAGATTTAGTTAGAAAAATTATTTTAGTGTCAATTTGGCCCAAAATTGTAAACCCGATGTGTGGGATCACCCCAAATAATATAAATTATAAGAATTGGAATTAAAAGCACAAAAGTTGTGTCACCCTTTATAAAAGGAAATGACCAACATTGATCCAACTTTTAAACTTGAATCACTAAAAGTGGCATATATGTTTTGGTTTTCAGATGGTGTAAAACTGGTAAAATGTGTATTTTTTGGTATTTTTTATGTTTGTATTTTTAAAAAGGTAAAAATGGTGCAAATGGTTTTTAATAGAATTAACACTATGAATTTGGTTGTTTGATAAAATCTTTGAAAATGAGAGTTGCATGAGACATCATACTTTTTATAATAATTTTTTTATTTTTTTCTTTCCGAATTTTTTATTATTATTTATGGCAGAGGCACAGTGCACATAGATATTTTTTTTCCAATTTTGATGTATATATTTTTTAAAATAAATATTAAAAGTAATGATAGAGATCAAAAATAGTTGTTTCCATTGAATGTAAACTTTCATATTAAATATTTGTCTAAAATAGAAAAAAATATATACCATCTTGATATAGATTATTTTATCTAATGTATCATATTTTTTCAAAAAAATTATTAAGTTTTAGTATTTTTCTTTGGCATGGTAATCAACCTAATATTTTGTGTTGATAACCTACTTTTAATAATTTAAATAAAAATAAACTATAAATAACAATTGAATTATTAAAATAAATATATATTTGAAAACTACACTTATGGATCTAGAAAATGTATTTTTATATTTTAAAAAAATGTTATTTACATTAGTAGGTTATTGAAACATCAAGTTTTCAAATAATTTTAATTTTTGGTAAATTGGACTCAAAGTGGTGCTTCGTATATTTTTAGCCAACAATTTTAGTTGAAAAAGTTGTGGAAGTATCTAACTTAGCTAGAATGAATCTTACTAGATCATATGTTTGACAAAAATTGATTTTTAGTTAGAAATACTTAAATTTGGCTGTGTTGATAAGTTGGCTAAAGGTGTGACACATCTTTGTCTTTTACCCATTACAAGGAGAACTTGGAGGAAACTTACCCCCAACTGGATGCCCGGGTCTTCACTCCAAGTCCTCCTTCGCAACCTACACAAAAAACAAACAAGGGTAAAATGTTGCCATTGTATAGGGGTTTGTCATATTCAGACCCTTGCTTTGGTGTTCTCACCTCTATGGACAACCAGATAGAAAGAGAGTGTGACTGAAATGGACAAAGGCGGTGGTGAAAGAAAAATCCACTTCAGGAGGAGAACTCGTACCACCAAGGAGTAAATGAACAAAGAGATCTAATCTATCCACAAATAGAGTAGAGTGAGAGACTGTTACCAACAGGCCTTGGCCCCCTTTTGAACACACAAATGCATCATTGAATGCTTGCTAGAGAGCTTTGGCTATTGAAGGGACCTCAGTTCGGTAGAGCTTCACTTATAGAGGGGTTGTCAAGAATGAAAGAGATTTAAGAGTGAAGTTGACAAGAGAAGCTTGAGTGAATCAATATAGACCCCAAAATGAGAGAAAATGAAGGGTTTTGTTGCCTGTAAGGGCAGAAAAGAGCCGTTACATCTAAAAAACTGACTACTGAGACACGTGTCAAGAGTCAAGATTCAAGATTCCCCATTTAAAACTTCAAAAAACTGCTAGGACACTAGTGTGCCATACAAACATCCTCTTGCTACACATGCGTCCAAGGTATCAATTTTTTTGGAAACACATCATTAGGTTACTGTTGCTTCGCCACTCGTCCACATGGAGCTCAAATCGTGAAATTTCGACCCATGGTATTTTCACCATTAATGTGTTTAGGCATCATAAATGCTAGGCAACGTTCTAAAATATGGAATTGCTCCTAGGTGCAATTCCGCAACATTACATTTTTCTCCCACTTTAGTGGGCTTGATTTTGAGAAAAAATGGCCACACTAAAGTAGAGAAGATTTTTTTACCCAAAATTAAAATTTTATAGATTTATGTGCCAAAATAAGGTGCATTAGGGGTCACCGAGGTCAAGTTGGCTAGTACTAAAGGTTCCCCCCTAGCAACTGAGCTCAATGAGTAGTGCAAGACTAGTTGTGGAAAATGGCATGATCTTATACTCTACAAAACTCAAATTTAAGTTAGCCTAGAAAATCAGAAGAAGTTACAATGGTGAGAAGATTGGCCAAGAAAAATTTGATGATTTGAAGGAAAAATATGGTGAAGAGGTGACTATATGCCCCCTCCTAAGTTTTCACCCAACTAGGTGAGGTAAAATTAGGAGATATCGAGGAACCAAAAACTCTAGGAAAAATGGGCCCTGAGGGGCCTATATATACCTAGGTGGGCCCCAAGGAGGGTCATTTGCACTATTCATCATGAGGATTTTGCTAAATTTTGTGAGAGAAAAGTCATCAAAATGCTAAGTAGATGAGGTTACGAAGATCTGAGGCTGGACTAGCTACATGTAGACATCGTCAAGGGTTTTGAGGTAGACCAAGTAGGTCCTGAAACCACTTTGTTAGTCATTTTTTAGTAATTTTTTGCATGTTTTTAGAACTTTTGGTGTGCATGCATCTTGGGCGCACGCGCATGTCTTCGACACACACTGGCGTCCAAGATGGGCGTTGGCATCCTAAGGATGCACTGATGTCCAAGGGGTGCATTGTTGTCCCTGTACCATTAATGGCGGTTTGGGATGCCTATGCATCACGTAGATGTCCTTGAATGCTTTTTACTTAGATTTTTCATAATTTTCTACATACTAACACACATTTAATTCTTTCTTTGTAGGACTATCTAGAGATTAGGAAGCATCCTAGAGGGTTGGTGCTTCACCTACTATGAGATCAGAGGGACCGATTGACTAATGGTGAGGTCTCTCTTCTACAACAGGTCAGGCTCTGGCACATGTATACTATGCCAAAGATGCTATACCAGTATTACATACTAATGGCATTGATGGAGTGATGGGATGCCAGTACCTCTAGCTTCCAATTACCAATTGAAGAGATGACCATTACGCTGGAGGAAGTCTACTGCATCCTTGGACTTCCCATCCATGGCTGATGGGTGGTGATCGATGATACACATTCACCACAAGAGTGATCAAACGAGGTCTGATACTACTTCAGCTAGGCGGACAACAAGGACGAGACTAGGAACATTTACACCCAATGGTTTGATCAGGCCCAAACCATTTCCCCTCTGATACGTCGCATCATGGTGGCTACTGTGGCTGTGAGAGTCATGATTGATGCATAGGGATGCCACTTGCACGGGGGCCTCATCCACACATTAGGGAAATGGTGGAGAGGGGGACCATATTCTCATGGGGGTGTAACATGTTGGCACACCTCTACTAGTAGCTCGCCTAGTACATCCATTATGAGTATCATAGCCTAATTGTGTGGATGCTCCTCCAGGTGTGGGATTTCACTCACATCATGTGCACTGGGCCAGAGGTATATCTGCAAGTGTGAAACTACGTTGTCCTGATGGCCCACTAGTATGAGTTGGCACAATAGTGGAGGCACATTGATTTGTGTTTCGAATGGCTATAGTTTGACACATTGGCGTTAGATAGGATCAGATGGAGACCCTACCAAGCCTTCTAGTGGGTGGATGATCATAGGTTCCTCTGGAACCTGCAGCACAATTGGTTAATCCTCGGTCACACAAACTATATTATTATGCCATATTACTCGAGTCAGGTTATGCGGCAACATGAGCAGGTTCAAACCATCCCCCCTCTTGTCTTGACATACACCCAAGTTGTGTGGAGTGTGAAAAGGCCTAAGGACCATCCATGCCTACCTTGGAAGATGTGGACCTCTCTGATGATGAAACTGATTATGTTGACCTACCACCAATGGGAACATTAGACAGGGTTGGTGTGGATCGAGCCTTTCCAACATGGTGGGTGAAACACCATCCCACCCCAATTTTTCTAGTGGATACCCATAAGGGGGATCCCAGTTTACAGGGAACATGTTGCCACTACCATCGAAACAAAGGTAGAGGTGCAAAGGAAGGGACGAGGAGTAGTAGCAGGAGGAGCAAGACAAGGAGGAAATGAAAGATGTCATCCCTTCCACTAACTACTCCTATTTCATTAGCACCACCAACCCTTTCCACATCTGGGGCAGTTCCTAATACTGGCAGAGCAGGATCGAGTGAACCTCCTCCCCCTAACCTGTTCTGGAATCCAGGGGACCCAGGTATTATAGTTATTTATGTTGTTTCATTTCAACATTTCTAGCTTTTATCTCATGTATATACATATCATGTTTCAATTTTATATGCCTCGTGATACTAATGTAATTTGTTTTCCTCCATAGTTGCAGTGGATACTTAGGGTTGGACTGGGTTCTTCAACCAGTGCATAGCACAGGTGGCCCCTGTTGTGCCTATCTAGGAGACAGTTCTAAATTCCTATCAACTAGTTTCAGTGGGATGAAATATCCACCTTTTCGAGCTAGTAGTGCGTTTGAGGATTGAATACGAGGAATGAGTAGAGGTGGTGTAGAGGATGATTGATGTTACTGATCAATGTTAAAAAATGTTGGGATATATAATGTCACCATTTCTCCCACTAATCACTCAAGAATGTCCTAGGAGTCCTAATTGGATTGAATTCACAATGAGGAGGACCTAGGAGGGGGTTCTTTAAGCTTTTAGGGGTTCACCACCAAGCAAATTCTTGGAAAAGACAAATGAACATTCAACCTACAAATCCTAGTTATGCAAGTTAAATGAGAGATGCAAATGATGAAATTATACAACAAGGAGATATGATATGTGTACTTGGGAAGTCTGGAGATGCTGTAAGGATTCTGAAAATGCAAAGAAGCTACCAAAAAGTGCTATGGAGGACTAAGATGCCCAAGATGGCATATTAGTCTTGCTACTATTTTTTTGCGGTAGATGCAGAGTCTTTGGATGTCAGAACTAGATCTAAAGGAATTTCTAAAAAACATGCTCGGGAGGACTAAGATGCCCAAGGTGGTGTATTAGTCCCATTTGAATTTTTGAAAACTCTGAATGTGGTCCTAAGCTCCAAGGTCTACACTTTCTTCTTCTCAAATCCCAAGTTTTGGAACTTCAGGATTTGGCCTATAGGTGACTTTCCGTGAAGATGACAAATTTGTAATGTAAATTTGCAACTTTTACAACTTTGCACTCCAAATGATCTTCAATACTTCAACCTAAATCTATAATCACAAATATGGAAGATGAGAAAAACTAGTTGTTTGTTATTTAATGGGGGTTTTCCTTGGTTGAACCCCTTGTTTTTAATTAAACCTTAAAATGAAATAGAATGGCAGAGAAATAAGTTGAATGAACAGCAATGCTACAATCCAGCAAACTAGGTTGTGGTCATGTGCAAAATTTATGATCCACTTTTGGCCAAAGGTGGAGGTGTTCCTAATTTTTAAGATTTGGGCCACTTTGACCGTAGGGCTGACTACTTAGAGATGGAATCTTCGAAAAAGTCACTGATCATAAAATGTAGTACTCGGAGTCTAGTTTCCAAATATGTAATTTATTTCAATACCCAGATTGTAAAAATTGAATTTCAATAGGCGTTTCTAAAAACCACTGTTTAAAGAATACTTTTATACCATACCATGTATGACATCCATATTTTGACCTAAATTATCATATTTTTTCTAAAATCCTTTTAGGAGAAAAGGATTTTGTGAAGCTACCAAGCATATGTTTATTTTTTTGACTAAGAATACTTTTTTTCATTCAATGTTTATTTAGAACATTTGTCATTTTGAAAAATCATTTAGAGTATCTGACCATAAGATGACCCTAAACTGAATTTTTGATTTTTTTAAACTAAAAGAATTGTCTAAATTACTGCTCTCGTGCGAATCCGTTCATCAAAATTTTATGTTGATCGAAGTTATTGGAAATGCTAAAAAAAGGCGATGAATTCAGAGTTTACATGGACTAGTTTCATTTAGAAATTGAGAATTGAAAGGAAATAGAAAGAATAATCCAGAATTATTAAAAAATTACATGTTGGAATTTGCAGCGTACTACATCTTCTAATGTGGTTCAATTTAAGTAAAATTCACACAGAAATGATTAACAAAACATATGTCCAAAGTCATTATTTTCCTGTGACATTAATAGGACCTTCAAGTTGCAGGTCAAACTAGGTCCAAAGCTTAGGTTCAGGTCCCCAAGCCATTTCCCGAACCAAAAAACAAGCCAAAAAACCCGCTCAAAAATTCATAATTTAAAAAACGGGATCCCGTTTTAAAAAGGGATCCCGTTTCATTAAAAAACGGGATCTCGTTTCAAAACGGGATCCCGTTTCATAAAAATGCCATTTTTTATAGTTCTATGAAACGGGATCCCGTTTTGAAATTCTTCCAGAAACGAAAATTTCCAAAAATGGAAAGTTTTAAAAACGGGATCCCGTTTTGAAAACTTTCCAAAAATATTTTTTCAAAGAATAAGTTTTATTTTTTGGAAATTTTCAAAACAGGATCCGTTTAAAAACTTTCCTATTTTTGGAAATTCCGTTTTGGAATTTTCAAACAGGACCCGTTTGAAAATTTTCAAAATGAAATTTCAGCGGAGGATCCCATTTTAAACTTGACTTAGGATCCCGAAGCTAAGCGGGATCCAGATTTATGTCAAAAGCGGATCATTTTTTGGAAGCGAATTCATTTTACTTTAAAACCAAAACACGTTCGTGGACTCAACTTTAATGCACTTACCTGTGTGCAATGGGCAATGGATATCAATCTTGAACCAAAGGAATGATCTTGAATTGCTTGCTTGAATCAAAACCCTACATCACAAATGTTAGCACAACATTACACATGATGCAAGAAACTCTTTGATAGGATGCTTGAATCTTGATAATGGCTCCAAATTCTTGAATTCTTGAATGTTTGGATTGCTTGAATGCTTGTTAGGATAAAATGAGAGAATGAACCTCGTATTTATACTTACTTGTATGCTCTAAATTTCATCACACAAGATGACATACGAATTCATTAAAATAAGGAGGAGTTAAATCCCTTTGAGTTTGGAAATTAAATCGAAATAACAAGGAGGTTCAAGTACTAGGTGGTGTCTTAATTAGAAATCCATAAACTTGAGACTAAGCTTAAAGGAGCCCAATTAGGATACCTCAAAATCCCGAGGGGTCTGTGTGTTTAGAGGGGAGACAAAGATGCCTAGGTGGCATTTTCTGACCAAATTAAGGACACGGTATCAGTGGAATTATCATTTTATACCTTGTACTAAATGTGGGGATTAGCTAGAAAATATGCAATTCATGGGGCTTATGGACTTTAAAATAGGACCAGGTAAATGCATGAAATGAGGGATAAATAAGAAGGAAGGTAAACAAATTCTTGAAAATGCAGGGTGTGCATTTTATTACACTACATTTAGCCCCCATTTTAGTGAGAGGGATGAACTTTCTTTTTAAACTCACACTAAAGTAGCCAACTCTAAATACCCAATCCAAGAGGTTCCAAAATTACAAATGTTAAAATGAGATGGATGTATAAAGGGTGGCGAGCCCCGGGATCAAGATCCTATGGAAAACTAGCATAAGGACAAAGGAACAAGCTTGCGGTGATATATGAAGCCATAATGGGATCACACATACGCCATCAAGAGACAAAAAGGCAAAAAGAAAGAAGAAGGAAAAACTGCAACAAATCAAGATTTGATTAGTCATCCAAAATAAAATGGACACAGATCTAGAGTTGATGGTTTACCAAATTGGAATTCACTATCCACTATACTGGAAATGGGAAATGCATGCTCCCACAAAGGGCTAGTGAAGCTGGGTGTTCACTAGAGTGAGCCCGAGGGGACCATGTATCAAAGCCATACCTCCATGAGTTTAATAAGGACAAAAGGAAACTACATGCTCCTGAGCACTAGTGAAGCTAGGTGTTCACTAGGGTCAAGCCCCAGGAAGTCCATATCAAAGCCATACGTCCATGAATTTAATAAGGAAAAAAGGAAAATCTACAGTCCTTGGGCTGAGTGAGCTAGGTGTTCACTAGGTGAGCCCCTGAAGTCCTTATCAAAAGGAATACCTCAAACTAAACTAGGACGAAATGCAACTTAAGAAGAGGGATGTTCAAAGGAGTTTTCTTAGATTCATATGAGACTCACTTACTCTTAGGGACCTCATTTTATCTAGAAAGGATCAATTAAAGGATAGAAGATTACCATAAGGGATGTAGTGCATTGCATCACCCACTAAGGGAATATAATCTGTTGAGATAGGTCCTCTTGAAGGACATTACTCAATGTCACAAAGGCATATATGAAATAAGAAAAGTACATGTGAGGACTGAAAAAGGAAAAACAATAAAAAATAATACAATGTAATACTTCAAAGGAATTACTAACACATGTTGTGAAATTGGCACAAAGTAGCCAAAAAAGATGAAAGAATGAGGGTTTCCCTCCGAGGAAACACATAAAAGGGGATCTATGGATTTGAGGTTAGTATGCGCTTTTCTTTGTAATGATATTAGAGCTTCCCGGAACTATCATCATTCCCCCAAATAAACATAGAGATTGGAAGGAATGACACAAAGGTGAGAATCAAGAAAAGAGCCTTTTGGGTCGGCATGGAAGAGACATAGGGTGTCTTGATGCAACTTGCATCATCTAAAAGATAAAAAGAAAAAATGAAAATGAAAAGAAAAGATAATGAAAAATCTTTTGGATCAACATGAAGGAGACATGAATGTCTCGATGCCTTGCATCATCCCCAAAAGGAAAAAACAAGAAAAAAAGGGAAATGAAAAGAAAAGATAAAAGATCAATGAAAAGGAAAAGTATACAACATATAGAAGAATGAAGATACAAGTAGAAGAATGCACATAGAGAGAGAAACATAAAATAGAACATCGTAGGGGATCATGTTATGCACATGTAATCAAAAGAGAAAAGAAAGAAAAAAGGAAAGAAGAAGAAAAGATAAAAGACTAGTAAAGCACATGCGAGTCAACCATCCAACAGGTCATCCACATCCCAGTCTTGTTCAGTATATGCATAATGCATATCACTAGCGAGAGGGACAATATCAAGTGTTGTACTAGAAGAATCACCAAGTTCAACACATGGTGAATCGCTCGTTTTAGGAGGATCACCATGGTTATTATCGTTTAAGCTCATGGATGTGGAAAATAAAAAATTCAGCTCATTATGCACTTCCTCATCAATTTTAGTTGTTTCCTCATCATCATCCAAGTTAACCGCAACAGGAGGACAAATGATAATATCCATAGAAGGTTTTGTTCCTTGTTGTGTTGGAGACGTAGAATTTATTGGCTCTGGTAAGAGAGAAGGCTCATCGTTTATTGCTTCTATTAAGTTTGGATTTTGATTTTCAATGTTGTTCTCATCATTCATCCTTCAAGTAATAGCACGATGCCTACACGTACGCTCTCTAGCATTGCAGTTCCTTTTATTACGGTTTTCAAGTTGTTTTTGTGTAGGAGTGGGTTTGTCAACCATAGGTTCCTTTTCTTCTTGTGAGGGAAGAATGAAAGAAACCATGGAAGGTTGGTCAACCACTTTCTCTTTTTCTTTATAAATTTTCTATGGAGGAAAATTAGGACTTGTTTGGTTTTCTCTAGGTCTCTTGTAGGAAACAGGTAAGGGATTATTCATAGATGGGTCTTGGTTTGTTGGAAGGGCTTTAGGCTCAACATTGTTTTCTTTATGTGGCAGAGGTTCAAGCATGGGTGGAGGCAAGTTTTCAAGGGATAGTTTGGCTATGCATTTTCCTTTGAAATTTTGGTAAGATAGGTAAAGGAAGTCTTCATGGGGTCTTATAGGTTCCATGGGCTTAGGCCAAAAATAATCTAAGGAAAAATTTCCATGGGAAGATGGGGGTATAAAGCCACTATGGTTTACAGTGAATATTTCATTGCCGACTAGAAACTTTAAGCACTTATAGACAACAGGTGGGACCAAATTCATGGAGCGAAGCCATTTGTAGCCTAACTTCACATGAAATTAGTTTGAATTAGATATGATAGAGAATGATACATTTGATTTCTTCGGTCCTATTTGTAATGGGTGTGTGATCGAGCCCACCATAGCACGAGCAAAACCATTAATACATTTTAATTCATGCTTTTGGTTTATCATATCTATCTTGAGTAAGTTCATGCACATATAGGAGTTCTTTTGTGATCACATTCTCTCCACAGGTGGGATCAATTAAAATCATAGGAGTGGGCCTACTATTAATTATGTCACATACGCAAAGAGGACCATTAGGTGAATGTTTAATTGTTTCTTTTGAAGAGAGAGTAATGTCAATGGTTTGTTGTTTATAAGGCTCGATGTCAATCATGCCTATCATTTTATCAATATGAATTTGTTCATTTGTATCCATAGGACTCTATTCATCATCAACCATAGGACATTGTTCATGATTGATCATATTTTCATCATCCATGTCAACATTCATCACATCAGGCTTAGTTTCACTAGCCCTAACAAATGAAATATTATGGTCCAGGCATGTAATTGGTAAATATTTGTAAGTTTTGGTTGGGAGGAGCTATAGACTTATTACCTTTGTAATTCACACCTCAAATTTGGATATGATTAGAATCAATGAGGTCTTGCACAACATGTTTAAGATGCTTACACTATTCCATAACATGTCCTTTTTGTTGGTGATGAGAACAATAAGAATTGTGTTTGAAGCTCAAAGGTAATGGTTTGGTAGGGTCAAGGGGTCGAATAGGAGCTAAGGTAAGCATGTTTTTGTTTAATATTTGGGTTATAATGTTGTGAAGTGTTTCGGGTAAGGGAGTGAATTTCCTTTGCGAATCCCAAAAGATATAAGGATTGCTCTTCTTTATAGCGGCTACTTGGGTATCAACTGGTTGGGTAGGTTGAGAGGTGGAATTTAGTTGAAGGAAACTTTTATTTTGTCTTTTGAAAGGTTGGTAAGTGTTTTGGTTTAAAGCTTCAAACTTTTTAGGATGGGTAGGGGTGTTTTTTGGTTCACTACTACCTATAGAATTCTGATAATCTCAAAGGGCATTACATAAGTGCATGAAGGAATAGAATTTCACCATGGTGAGCTTGTCTCTTATCTTTCTTTGTAATTTTTTTGTGAACATATTTTGAAGGTGGGAATCAAGAATCTTCACACTGATTTGAGAATAAAGTGATTGGTAGCGTGAAATAAAGTCAGTGACTTTTTCATCCTCATTTTTCTTGCATCTCATCAAATCAGCCAATGTCATTTTAGGAATCATGTGCACTTAGAAATGGTTAATAAAGGCCTCAACAAGTTCATTGAATGAATGAATTGAGTTGTTCGGTAATGTAGAAAACCAATCCAAGGCAATGTCTTTCAAGGATCAAGGAAAAAGTTTAGCCAAAAAAATTTCTTCAAGGATAAAGTCACTACATAAAGTAGTAAAGGCATTAACATGATTAGCAAGATCTCCCTTTCCTCCATATTTCTCAAATCTAGGGATCTCTATACCTTATGGCACCAGAGTTCTCAATATCTCCAAGGATAATGGGTTACTTTTGACATAGTATGAAGGTGGGCCATTTTTATTTTTATTTATGGTGGAAACTTGATGTTGAATGGATGAAAGACTTTGTAGGAGATGGTTAATGATAGGATCATTGCTTGTACTGTGTGATGGAGATGAATATGGTGTTGGTATGTATGTGTTGGAAGGAATAATGAATGGATTGCTTATGGGAGGAGATATAAGGTTAGATGCCACATAAGTATAAGGAGCACTAGTGGAAATATTCAAGGTAGGAAGGATGCTACTAGTTGGTTGCATCGTTGTGGTCACTTGAGGATTGGTATAGGTGGAAATTGAGGTTATAGTTGAAAAGGGAGGAGTTTGAATTCCTACTTGGCTTGGAATGTTGTTTAAAGATTGAGCACCATTAGTGGTGGGAGGAATATGTTCTCCAAATATTTGAGCTAGGTTATGCACAACTTCCAGTTCCTCTTCACTTTTCATCATGTAGTGAATACTATCTATGGCAGGTATGATAGTGTTTGAAATGTTTTCAGTACTCACACTATCTTGTAAGTGAGCTAAGTCTTCATGCATTTTCATTATTTTTTCTTGAGGGATATGATCAACCATTGTTTGGACACTTGTAGGTAAGGTAGGCATAGCAAAAGAGGTGTCAAAGGTATGGTCCATACCTAGTGAACTAATTCCAACACTAGAAGTAAGAGAGTTTGATAACCCAAGATCCACAATGAGTGTTATATCATGGGATTCCATGAATCTCACACTTCTTCTAAACATAGTATTGGTAGTAGGACACTAAGTAATACAAATCATACAAGGGATAAACCATAGAAAGCGTAATGAACACAATATCCTCTGTTTGCAATTACACTTGAAATGAAAGAAATTAGAATAACAACAATTCTAGAAACTGAAACAGAAAACTGAAGGAAACCCATAGAAACACAAAAAAGCAATTTGAGATCCTAAAAAATTGGAGATTCAAAGTCAACATGGACTAAGATGCCAGGAAGGGTGTCTTGGTCCTCCTGATGAGATTCTAAAGTTCTAGGGACTGAAATAGACAAAAAATAGCAAAGAGATTTTTGAGGCAAAAATCCTGAGAGGGAATAAGATGCTAGGAAGGGCGTTTTAGTCTTAGCAGAATTTTTTCTTAGAATTTTTTTTTTTGGATTGTCTATAGTGTTTATAGATTGCCTATTCAAGATGCTGATGTTTAGAAACAAAAAAATGTTCAAATGAGTGCAAGAAAAAGTAACTAGAAACAAGCAATTGAATGCAATTTTTTTCAATTTTGAATGCAATAAGAATGTTTCTAAATGCAATTAAGTTTTTGAACAATGCACTTTTCAATATTTTGAATGAAATGAAATGATGCAAGAAAGTAAAAATACCTATATGCAGTTTCACTAATGCAAATGAAAGAAACCCTAGATGCAATTTCACTAATGCAAATGAAAGAAACCCTAGATGCAATTTCACTAATGCAAAATGCAAGAAACCCTAGATGCACTTTCACTAATGCAAGATTCAATGCAAGAATGAATGAAATCTAGATCTAAGGACTTTATCCAAATTAGAAATGAATGATCAACAATGTTGGGTTCATAAATGATTAATAGTAAATCCATGGGTGGGGATATATAATGTACTTCTTTCTCCCACTAATCACTCAAGAGATGTCACTAAAGGGTCCTAATTGGTTTGACTAACAACCTCACAAGGTGAGTCAATTCACAATGAGGGACCTAGGAAGTGTTCTTTAGCTTTTTGGGGTTCACCACCAAGAAATGATAATGAAATTATGCAACAAGGAGGTATGATATGTGTACTTGGGAAGTCTGGAGATGTCGTAAGGATTACAAAGATGAAAAGAAGCTACTAAAAATTTCTATGGAGGACTAAGATGCCCAAGATGGTGTATTAGTCCTACTGCTATTTTTTGGGGCAGATGCAGAGTCTTCAGATGTTGGAACTGGATTTGAAAGAATTTATAAAAGAAATTATCGGGAGAACTAAGACGCCCAGGGTGGCATATTTTCAATTGAGCACAGAAAAATGGGCGAATAAAAGATTTTCAAACGGTTTCTGGGTTTTGTAGATCTCACTCTCAGCTTTCCAGAACATCAAACGGTTTTAAATTTCGTTGAGATTTGATAAAGTTATGGGTATTTTACTGTTCGCTGTTTTTTTAATTTAATTCTTAAACCCGCGTTTTCTTTTGTCTATAACATTTGTTTTGTGCAGAATCGTGGAAAAAAATTTCTGGGTTTTGAAGGTCTATCATTTAGCTTTCCATGGATATCTACCACTTGAAATTTTGTTAAGTTTGGATGAAGTTATCACTATTTCAAGTTTGCTGTTTTCATTTAAGTTTTTATTTATTTTTTTATTATTTTTGTTACTAATCTTTTCTGGTAGCGTGTGGCGATCTTTTTCGTGTGTCCAAGACCATTATCTACAAAACTACTAACTTATTGTTTGCAGATTCGCATGTCAAAGAGGGAAACAAACAAACAGTGTGCTTGTTTATTTCTAGATTAGCAAACACTTAGTTTTAGTGCTTATAAAAAGAATCATGTCTTTTGTGTCTGATTGTGCTTGTGGAGTGGTAGGTGAGTATGCTCTCACTTGGTGAAAACCTTGTGATCAGAAAACCAGATTGATACGTTTTTGAAAATTACTGTAGAACCAGTATATCAGATATCCTCTCCCCTCTGCGCATTAAATGGAATCACAGGTGTAAAGCGGTTATGGAAGCTCTAGAACTTGGGCTGTCACGGTGGGAAAAAGTACTCACCCGGGGCGACTGAATACATTAACACCAGCACGAGGGACTTCGGCCCGGTTATAAAAGAATTATTGGGTTCTTGGGGAAAGCCCAGAATCCGCGGCGATAGTTCGACGGATGGATCCGAAAGGACTCGCCGCGTGGAATCCGCCTGAAATAGAATACGAATTAAACACGCCAGCACTGTCTTAGTATATGCTTAGTTCTGTGCCCGTTGCTTGAAGTCTGGAGTGCAGGTATCGTAGAAGATTACTCACTACCGATCCCCTTGAGTAGAGATAGCAATTCTTGGGATGTCACTACCCAATGAATCTGAATTTGGTGTGCTCGAATGACGTTAATGAGCCGTGGAGGGGAGCCAATGCCACCAAATTCTAAGCTGTCCGCTCTCGAGAAGGAAAGGTGTTCATCACCAATCCGGGGTATAACTGGTGGGCTATATCAAGTATACAAACCCAAGGCCTAGTGGCCTTTTTAGGATTGTGCTTATCTCATGTGTGCTTGGATACCTTTTAAAACGCTGTGTTTGTCAAGTGCATTCTGGTTTTGTCACAGTTCAAACAAAACATTCATCAAAACAAGTCAAAACTTCCATCAAAACAACACGAAAATTAGGTTGAAACTAAACTGAGTCGCATCTGTCAAACCACAAGTGATTTTCGACGACGCAACTGATCTATCAAAACGCATCTGAAACCTGAGGTCTTCAAATTGTCAACCATTCGTCAAACACTATCATCAAAAAGATTCTGTCAGAAACCAAACTTGATATTGCTCAAAGTCTTGTCTAAACTTGCATTAGTCACCATAGGTTGCATACCTCATTCCTTTTAGTTTAGTACATTCAGCATTACGTTGTCCTTAAGGTCCATACTTGCATACTTAGGATTAGGAAAATCTTAAGCACACCTTTGCAAAAACATTGTTTTCGACATTAGACCCTCTTGGACTAAGTTATCAAACCTCCTTTAGTCATTGTCCTTTTTTGTGAGATTTATTCCAACTCAAAAGCCTAGTTAGGAAGACTCACTAGTCATTTAGACCTTGTCAACTTGTCATTTCCAACGAAGTCCTTTAGCAGTCCAAATCGTAAACAAAGTTCGAGCTTAGAAGTGCTTAGATAACCTTGTCTTACATTGTATACAAATTGCATATCCTTTATTCAAAAAAATCTAAAAAACATAGGCTAGTGTCATCCTTGCATTTAGTTGTCATTCTCATCATTCTCATTTGAGAAAATCCCTTTTACAGTTGAGACTAGGCTTCAAAGACAACAACGACAAATGGCAAACTTTGGACAAGATTATTATCCCAACATTGAGAATAACACTTACAACACGAACAAAGATTGGACTTTTTTTGACCCATTTCACAACATGAACATGCAATCTTCCATGAACATGCCATCTTCATCACAAAATATTTTTGAGCCATTCATAGAAAGAGACCAAAATGGATGAGTATATTTCAAAGACATAGAAGCTGCAAAGCAAAATCCTGATATATTCTCCTTTGTAAAAAATATCTCTTACGTGACCCTCAAAGGTACCTAGCCATGCTTTTGGATGAAGGGGCTAAGTTACCACAAGGCTTTGACATAAATACTTTGCCACCATCTATCTACCCTCACAATCAACAGTCACTTGACACAAATCCTGCCAATAATTCACAACAAACATCCACTTATCACCCTTATCCTAACCTTGACAAGGGAAGCCAACTATCAACTAGTCCATTCCAAACCTCCACATCATATGCTAGTCCTTCACCTATTAATCCGTCCAAGTCTGCATCCCTTATCAACCATCTACCAACTCATGTCAAGTCCCCACATCATACCATATTGATCCGGTCCAAGTCTCCATGTCCTATTTCAATCAACCTTACTCCAATCCAGTCCAAGTCCCTATGTCATTACCAACTAATATAGTCGAAGTCCCCATGTCACATCATATGCCATCACATCCTACTCTAGTCCAAGACTCCATGTCATATCCGGTCCAAGTCCCTACGTCATACCCTAGTCCTTCACATACAGGTCCAATGCAAGAACACATGTCATATGCTAGTCCTTCACATACTAGTCCCGTCCAAGTCCCCATGTCCTATCCTAGTCCTTCATCCATTAATCATTTTCAAGTCATCCCCTCACAAGCCACATCTAGTCATGAAAATTCTGTCATTACTCAAAGTCACATTCCATCGTCTACACTTGAAGATACATGTCAAAATGAAAGCCCAAAGCATGACCTTATAATGTCACCCTCATGTCAAGAACAAGGTAGTTCATCCAATGACCCTATCTTTCAGTCCATCCATGAAGTCCTTCAAGACAATCATGACATCCAGAACACACCTCTCCTTGACAACGGCTCTATTTCCAACTATATAATCCATGACAACCCCATCTTCGAGCAAGACCCTACCATTGACCAAGATATCCAAAATGGTCCCCTTCTTGACCTTTATGCCATTCATGATCAAACACTTGCCGACCCTATAAAGGCCTCTACTATTGACACTTCCCAAGATGAGACACTTGCCTTCAAGGGACACATAGACGATATTCCTCCAGAACAAGAATCTTCCACTAGGGACACACTTGCATATGATCAAGTTATAGCTAAAATCATGGGACTCTATGACACTAAACATAATGATGGCTTCGACATTGCCTTGGAAGAACCAACAGAATCATCTAAACCTGACATGTCACATGATCAGGCCAAAGATATCAGTCAGGAATATGTCCAACATGAAAATGAAGCTAAGACACTTTATCAACTAGGTTATCTATCTTTGCTTGGGGCTTGGAGCTTTCTGCAGGCGAAAATATTCACAGTGGCCGGTGTCCATAGACACCATGATGGAGTTAACATCTTTGCTTTCAAAACAACAAATACCCTACGCAAATAGAATCGCCGGCATTTTTAATGCAAAGGCAAAAGGACTAGACACATACATGAGCGAGGCATTCTTGAACCAATACGACAGAAAATTTATAGACATCAAGGTCTTGGCTATTCCTGAGGAAACAAATTAAGCGATGTGAGTGGTACTCCTCGATATTAAAGACGGCGCCCAGCCGGATGCAAATTTCAAAATGGAGGTCAGAAATCTTGTCGCTGGGTGTATACCAACACCGCCCACACCATCAAAGCATCGTTTTATGATGGAATCAACCTCCTTTTAAGACCGACAAAAAGCAAAGTTGATCTTACAAATCAGAAGATCAAAATCAAATGTCAAAGGCCATTGAATCAAACAAAGGGACAAGTGGACAAATGAAATTAAAATGGATCCCAAAGAAAGACGGATCGAACAAAGACACCCAGTCAAATGCAAAAGTCAATCACAATGTGGAGTGACAAGGCAAGAGGACTCCCACATATAACACATGTCCACCTCCTTCAAAATGGTCATCAAACAAGGCATCTAAAAGTGTTGGTTCCAAACACCATCCCTCCAAAATCCGTCATCCAACATCCAAGTTTGAAAGTAAAGAGTGATTAAATTAGCGATGATGGTGAAACAACCTTTCCATAATACCATCATTGGTCGCGGCTTCCGTTTGGCACAAAAATTCCCGAGAATCCACGCTCACCGAAATCCGATTCACATCGGCGTAGCTTTCTTTACTACGGGTTCCTCGCGCACTCTGCGATGTGGTATTTTGATAAGGCCAGCTCTAGTATCAGAAAAGTCCGGCATGACATCAATCGATTTATACGCACGATTAACTGCGATCCACGACCAAGGATAACTCCGCTGGCAGGTCATTATTGGCATATCATGGCACTTTGTATCACGCCGGCACCGTTAGCGGTTGGAGCGATTGACGGTCATCTAAAGCATCCGGGGCTATCCACAAAATCGGAGAAATACAAAAAATTCAAAAATCAAAAGATGTCACCACGGTGAAAACACAGCAAATGGTGGTTTGGTGACACCAAAAAAAAAAAATCAAAGGCTAAAAATAGTAAAAGGAAAATTTTATGGTAAGCTTTGCAGAAGCGGCACCGGAATAAGTACCATGATGAAAACACGGCCAGCAATCATGTGTAGAAATAAATCATCTAATGAATCTCTTACGCGAGGGCAAGTCGTCTCATTTCCCATACCTTCCTCATGACATTGACATCCGTCCATCTTAACCCTATCATTTCCATATCATTCCCACCTATCTTGGTCTTGACATAAAACTGACACACATAAATCATGCTTTGGAAAAACTCTTGACATGTCTATCCTTCGATCATACACGATTCATGAAACATCATGTCATCGACCACCATAGTCTTATTGTCCTTATATGACATAGTCATTGAAAATCATATGACAATTCCCTTAGTCTCATGTCTCCCGTCCTTTACCAAGGCCACCCTCTCATCCTTTCATGTCTATCACCTGTCTTG
>VDFB02125953.1:0-56180 GCA_007258455.2 Sequoia sempervirens
TCACACTTGGGCCCTTTCTAATCTTCCTCCGGGGAAGAAGCCCATTAGCTGCAAATGGGTGTACAAGGTGAAGTACAAAGCTGACGGAACCCTTGACAAGTACAAAGCTCGTCTGGTTGCACGGGGGTTCTCACAGAAAGAAGGCATTGACTATGAGGAGACCTTTGCTCCTACAGCCAAAATGAGTACGATACGGCTCGTCCTTGCCTTAGCAGCCCGATTTGGTTGGAAGGTCCATCAGATGGATGTGAAGAGTGCTTTCCTCAATGGTGAGTTGGAGGAAGTATACATGACGTAGCCTCCAGGTTTCAAAGTTGCTGGTCAAGAACAGAAGGTGTGCAGATTGGTCAAAGCACTCTATGGCCTGAAACAGGCTCCTCGGGCTTGGTACATTAAGATTGACACGTACCTCACAGATCATGGCTTTCAGAGGAGTCCATCTGACTCGAACCTGTATGTCAAGAATACTGGTAATGAGATTCTGCTTGTTGTTGTCTACGTGGATGACTTGATCATTACTGGCAGTTCGACACATTTGATCACTAAAATCAAACAGGACTTGTGCAAAACTTTTGACATGACAGACTTGGGCCTCCTGCATTATTGTTTAGGTGTTGAGGTTTGGCAGACGGAGAGTAGCATTTTCATCTCCCAGTCCAAGTATGCTCGAAATCTTCTGGATAAGTTTCGAATGCAGGATTGCAAACCTGCCTCTACACCCATGGAAAAAGGGCTTAAGTTGTCAGCTAATGAAATATTCCCCATTAATTTTTTTTCCAAAATTAACATTCAAATCAGCAACCAAACACTAATTAGCATTAGCTGCAAAATGTAAACCAGCACAGAAGATAACTCTAACCAAGAATGTTCACCAAGATCCCAATGTGGGCGAGGTGATAGCATATGGTCAGAGGATCGTTAGGCATAAACAGAGCTGAAAGTACAATTCATCTGCTGGTGCAGGCATCCACAAGCGGTGGGAATACTCCACTTATTCAGTGGGTGAGTTTACAACAATTATTAGGCAGCAAGCCAGCCTTTAAATCCACTCTTCCACTTATTAACGTGGGGGGAATACTGTCCACACAACCACTTATAACGTGGGGGGAAATTACAAACAAGATATAAGTTTATTCTAAAACTCAACCACTCAATTGTGGGAGTGTAAAACAGATATAAAATTGCAGCAAGTAAAGGAAGAGCTGTTAGTACTACTAACTAGCTTTACAAAGAATAAGAACAGCTGCAAATAGAATAGATAATCTTCCAAGAACATTAAACAGTTAGAGTATCACTTCCTCTAACATTTACAATGATATAAGATGAAGAATTGAAGCTCAAACCAGCATTATATCAAAAACTAACAAGTCTGATATAAAAATCTGCAATCTGGAAATGTCTATCAGCAAACAGCAAACTCATAAAAATGATCACAACTCCTTCAATATACCTCTGAATTGAATGAAACGAAATGCAAAGTCTCTTTGGAGGATAGGCGCCCAAACTCAAACCACAAAACTGCATCAAAACTCATGATATTATTTTGCACGAATCCCAAAGCACTCTCAAGATGGTACGGCCCTCAAGAGGGGCGATTTCTCTTGCTAAAAATCAAATACTTGGAATTAAATTCTGAAATTCTCCAAATATGATCGCCATTAGCATAGAATTGCAAGGATCAAATACCCATAACCAAAATAAATTCACATCAAAAGCTGTAAATGAAAAACACCTTCAACTGTGTATACACCAGCAACATTAAAACTGAAATTCTCACCAAAATTCACCAACTTTGAAGCACAATCTGCTAGTCTGATTGAGAAGCAGCAAAAAGACCAACTAGGTGTTGTCTTTCAAACACGAAATTGGATTGGAACTAAGAGGTAAGCATCCCTCGAAGTATTAAACAAATTGTCATTTTGACAGCATAACATTAGAATAAACATTCGATGATCAGCTCTTCAAACAGCAGCAATATATAAGCTTCAATTGGCAAATGAAGCAACAAGAACTCTTCAAATTCCAAGAAGTTGAATCACTTCAACTTCCAAAAGGGACGCCACCTTTTTTGCCTTATACTTTTTGAAATAATAAAATATTACTCAACCTCCTTTAGGCGTCCAACTTCACTTTGCAACAATAAAGCATTTAATAAATCATTAAATGCACAATTGACACCCTTAATGGCCCCTCTTTTAAAACAACATGAAGTTATTACTCCTAGGCATGGGGTACAACTGAGAAACATGAAATTTGACTAAGTATAAACTCAACTCATGAAGAAAACCAAACCCAAAGCCAAACTAAGACTGATGGATAACAAGATGACTTGAGTTGAACTGCTGATGATGCCACTGCCAAAATTAGACTTACTAAAAATAGCCACTGCCAAAAATAGTAAGTTTACCTCAAAACCAACAGAAAGCAGAACTGAGCTGGAAGCAAGACTTAATGAAAGTGGAAACCCAAGCAACTGCTCCAACTGAAAATGACTTAATGAAGGCTGACAACTGAACCACTACCAAAATTAGTATTTACTAAAAATAGTAAATACCTAGAAATGCCACAAACCTCCAAGCAAGGAAACCCTAATTTCACTTTTGATCAACCTACGGATTTCCGGAAATAGGCTATCAGTCAAAGAAGAGCATATGGCCAAAATGGGGACATTATAGCTAAGTCTGATTCACCTGTGGTAGATGAAACATTGTTCAGGCAACTAGTAGGCAGCCTCATTTATCTTGCTGCTACTAGACCTGACTTGAGTTTTGCAATGAGCTACATATCATGCTTCATGACAGCCCCCAAGGCTGATCATTGGGTAGCAACGAAGCGTGTGCTGCGTTATGTGAAGGGCACTCCTGATTTTGGACTCTTGTACACTCGGAGTCACGATCCTAAACTCAGTGGGTTCACAAATTCAGATTGGTTCAGTTGATGACAAAAAATCCACATCTGGGTATGTGTTCAGTTTGGGATCCGGTGCAGTCACATGGACTAGTAAGAAGCAGCAGGCAGTGGTTCTCTCCTCGACAAAAGCAGAGTATCGGGGAGCAGTAAAAGCAGCATGTGAGGCAATTTGGCTTCGCCGGATGCTTGCAGATATGCAAATATCTCAAGCAGGTCCGACTCCCTTGTTTTGTGATAATCAGGGAGTTCTCAAACTTGCCAAGAATCCGGTCTTCCATGAGCAAACCAAGCATGTGGAAACTCATTGTCATTTCATTCGGAAGCTGGTTGAAGACGGATTAGTTCAGTTGTTGTATGTTCCGACAGAGGATCAGACAGCAGACATTCTCACCAAGTCGCTCAGTACAGATAAGCTTGTAAAATTCAGGGGGGATCTTGGTGTAGTAGATAGAATGAGCATTAAGGGAGGGTATTAAAATAATATTCTTTATTTATTTATTAATGCTCAACTATGTAAAATATTGTAAAATATCTAGATAAGATCGTCTTTGATGTTCGAGATCTTATCAGAAGTTTATTTTAGAAACTTCCTTCTTTTTCCTGAGATAAGATCGTGTTCGATCTTATCCTGTATCATCTTGTAAATTATTTATTGAGCACATTGCTCATTGTTAATACATCGATTTATTTACCAATTACCTGTGTAATAGTGTTGAGAATGTTATTCAAGTCATAAATAACAACACAAAATTGTAGGGTAGTAGGTGCATATTTTTGGGATACCTTGTACTACCTACTTCAACTTGGTGAGGCAAAAGATTGGGACTTAGATAGAGGGTGGAAAATTTGAGGGTGAGGAGATTCAAATGTTTTGTGACAAATCTTCATGTGTCACAAGATATCGTTAGGACCTCCAATTTGGAGTTGTTGAAGATATAAGTTTATGAAATTTCAATATTTATTTTAAGTTTAATTTATGACATGTTTACTTTTTTGAATTTTAATTTGTTATTGACTTTATTTTTTACACTACATTACACTATTAACATGCAATCATTCTAAGATGACTTGTGAAGGTTTGAGAGGCATTGCACATTGTGGTCATTAGTAACTAATGGAGTGTATGAAGTTAGGAAAATTCGTAGAGAGTCCCAAAGGTCAAATCCTTGATATTGGATGATGATTATTGGGCTTATGTGTATTATATCTTGAGTCTCATCGAGTACATCATGAGTATGATCAAGTTTGCAGATATAGTTTGGCTATGTTTGGGAGAAATCTATGAGGGCATGGACTCCATGATAGAAAAAATAAAGCTCATAATAACAAAGAAGTAGAATGACCCTGCATTTTTTTTTCTTAAGGGTGAAAAATATCATTCTTGATTATTGGAACAAGATGACCACACCCTTACATCTGATTGCATTTGCATTGTCCCCCAAATATCGCAACACATGGATACTTTCTTGGCCTTGGAGATCGATGCTATATAGAGACAATGAAATTGCACAAGGACACAAGAAGGCATCCTAAAGAATCTTCTTAGATCTAGAGGATAATGTTAGGATTGAGTTTGGTAGGTTCATATCATAATGAATGTTCATACATGGTGGTATCTCAATGGGAAAAGTGACTCTTGACTCTCATTGTAGGTAAGCATTTTTATTTTTAACATTCTTACCATTCTTTTAGATTTTTATGTTGTATTGACTCTTGGCCGTACAACAGCAATTACTAGGGCCGTACCAGATCTGATTTGCCAGGCACTATATCTCTTCCCCTAAGGCATTTTCTTCCCAGCTCAAAACGCCTTCTCTATTGGCTTCATTCTTCTTCCATCATTGGCGTCTAGGCTGCTGAAAGTGTTTCCTATCATTTTTGGTGTGGAGAAGCTGATCATTGGGGCAGGCTGTACATTTCAGGGGTTTTCCAGTGACTGCAATAATTTCCAGATCTTCAAATAAAAGGGTTTGCTTGCTTATCAGATATGCAACTTTGTTTATAAGTTATGCTTCTATCTTGTATTGACAATATATATATATATATTTCATGCTGAAGAAGAGTCATTGCAGCCATTATATATTTCCAGTTATTTCTTTGTTAAATCTTGCCTGACAACTTTTTATTTTAATTGTTATAAATTCATCAAACCACAAGAAAAACACAAAAATAGTGCATTCAACACCTACATGCAAAGTTAGAACCAGCAGGGTTCTTCACAGAATACCCCGACATTGCATGAGGGAAGGAACTTTGGAAAAGTATGCAATTTCTCAAAATTTCCCCGACATTGCATTTGCAATGTAGGAGAAAACCGTGACGTTGCAATTGACTTGCAGGGTCGAGGAAAATCCCCGATATTGCAACTTGAAGTTTGGATAAGTAACTTGTAGGGTTGGGGAAAAAACTCAACACTGCAATTTGTTTGTAGGGTCAGGGAAAAACCTGGACCTTGCAACTTTTTTTAACTTTGACTTGCAAGGTCGAGGAAAAATCCCGACATTGCAACTTTTTGCAACTTTGACTTGCAGGGTTGGGGAAAAGCCTTGACCTTGCAAGTGCAAGAAATTTTAACTCCCAAAACTGAATTTTCACAACTTGGTTAAAATGTGAATTTCGACGAACCAACAAAGGTTAATGCTCAAAATGACTTTCTGAGGCAAGCGACCACGCATGAGAGCAAATTGAGATTCGCCTCGTTTTGTGTGCTTAGAGTACGTGGGCTACGAAACGGACAAGTTTCATAGGGGGGTTGTCCCATGAATTAAGCTTAGTAGAATTAGAGGCTAACAGATTTGATCCATGGGATTTTGTTAAGATCCTCCAATATGAGGTCAAGGCAATTTGCAATATAAGGAGTCTAGAAATAGGATGGGTGCCTATCTGTGAGAAGTTTACTTGTAACAATATAATTTGCTAGCAATATCTATAACTATCTATAGAACATCCTCCTCACTCACCTTGGTCAAGACTTCATACCTCACAAAGGAATTCAACATTTTTTTTCTTTCTTGAGGCATCAATGGATTTTGGGAAAATTGTGCCACTTAAGAAAGAAATAATGAAATTTGAAATGCAAATGTTAATCACTAAAGTAGAAGTTAGAAATCTTAATCACTAAATCAGTGAATTTTAAGAAGTACAACCACTCGAAGAAAAAACAAGGAAATTCAGCAATGTTCTCTTCCTCTAATTTGTCTAATTATCAATCATGATTGTGCAACCCTTCTGCCTCCATATCTCATGCAACTCTTCAATATTGGCCTTCACATCAACCACCTTTAGAGTTAAACTGGAGTCCTTTACCTCCTCAACATTAGTGGCTTTGAACCTTGCCCCACAAACAATAGTGGGATCCACCATATTTTACCATTAAGGAGATCTAAAACAAATAAAATAGACAAAGTAAGTATTTATAAAATTTAGAGCTTAAATTTTACAAACCCTTGAATTCAAAAATTCAAAAGATAGATAAATCAAATAATTTTAAAATAAAAATACTAATTAACTACGTAGTTGTGTGGAATGGAATGGAGCAATAAAACCAACCCAAAAATAATAATTAATTTGATTGCACTCTTTGATGCATCATGCTTGTCCTTGTTCCAACCCAAGCTTAAAGTGATGGTTGGGATCTTGGAGCAATGTGGTATATAATATATGAATCTAATTTGGATCTGCAAACTCTAGGCTCAACACTGGCATTGCCGCATCCACCAACATTGCCATTGCCACTACCATTAGTGTCCAAAAATCTAAGAAATGGAGGAATCAAAGAAGAGTCTCCATGAATGGTTGGTATTTCTTCTGGTTGCCTTTTTTTTAGTTCCTTTGGTTGGTCAAAGGTCTCTAATTGGTTTTGTACTTTGCACAGAACTTAAGGAAGCACAAAGTATGCATACTTTAACATTTCGGCATGACATTTGTATGAGGTGGTAATATTGCAATTAGTTAATAAATCCCCCATTAATTTTTGTCTTGCAATGTATGCAAAACAACTCCCCTTTCTTTGATCTAGGGATGATATGTTTCCAACAAGGGTCCGTTCTAATTGGGATTGACATTGGAACAATCTGTAAATATGGAGTATGTTGCAATGAAAATAAATTAACATTTAGGGTTCCTAGTTAGATTAACATAAAAAGTCAAAAAAAGTAAAAATCGTTAGGTTTTTGCAGCCAAAAAATAGATAAAAATAAAAAAAGCTAGGGTTTTTTCTTCAAAAGAGATAAAATAGTTAGGGTTATTTCCATGAATTGAAATATATATATATTTTTAAATGTAGATGACGAATAAAATTTAAAACTTGATGCCAAGCTATCCAAATCAATGGTGGCTATTCCAAATGCATCATAGGCTCCTTAAGATGCATTGAGGGCTGTTTCAAACCTCCCCAAATGGTACTCATCAATGTTTGCTGCTCAAGTTCTTTGCTAGTTTTTTTTTTTTAACAATGTGATTTTTAACTCCGAAACTCCTATTTTTTGGTGTTTGCAAATGAAATGAGAGTGTTTTTAGAGTCTTGAAAATCATGTTAAATTATTAGGTTTAACCTTTTTTATTTTTATTTTTTATTTTCATGTTGCAATTGGGCGGACAAGTCTTCCTAGTAGGACTTGCCGAGGTCCCGAGTCCCTGAGTTGTTTGCTTTGCTCATCTCAGGACTCATTGGGTCTCTGTGAGTCTTGTAACTTTGGTACATAGTGTCTTGTGTCTCACTAATTGCAAGACACATTAGTATTGGGAGAGTCTATCAACATGGTTTAATTTTATTTCTAGATCCCAAATTCTCATCAATTAATTTAATTTTATGTTAAACTTAGATCTTTTTGGACACGAGTGTAACTTAGAGTTTCATGCATAAGATTGAACAAATTTTCCCAAGACCTATAGCATTTTGGACACGAGTTTTCTTATGTATATAGGATAAATCTATTTTCACATTTGGAGTTTCCCTATTTATAGCTTTGCCTATTCCTTGTGAACTTGACATGGTTTATATGCCTTGGTTTACCAAATTTTGCTCTTGAGTTTTTGTTGTTTCACATTTCAGCCCTTTGGTAGGATATTGAACCTTGGATTTAATGTTTTTGTGTCTTAAGATCTTTTGTTATTACCTTGGTTCTCTCTGTTTTAGATATTGTTTGGATTTTAATTTGCTTTAATTGTATTTTGCATTTGAGAGAGCCTTGCACCTCAAAATCTTGAAAACTTGGGCCTTTGTCTCTAAGATCCTTTTGAATCTGATTTCATTTCACTCAATTTTGAAATACTTTTGCAGCACCATTTTTTGTGTTTTCCCACCAATTGTTAATAGTGTGAGATACTGCTCTGTGGCATATCCAAATAGTTTAAGATCTTGACATGTGGTATCTTTGAGCCTCAAGCTTAAAATCTTGTTTTAATCAAGTCAAAGCTATATTTGGTGTTGATATTCTTCCTTGAGTTTATATTCCTTTTGCATCTAGGTTCCCTTGGAGAACGTCTTAACTCGTTTCCAACTATTTACTTTCAAGGGATATCTTGGCTTGAAATGGTGTTTAACTGGATTGGAAGGTATATCGGATCCAAGGTTCCCTCGTACTGCTTTATGCCATTTTATTGCCTTTTGGGCTACAATTAACTTCTTAACCTTAAAGATGTTTTACTTTGACATAAGTTTATTTTCACATCTAGTTTCTCCATAGGCATTCTTCCAATAGTTCAACAACCCCTCCATGAGATCACATTGTGTTACTTGGGTGCCGGTGCCTTGGAATTTTGCTATGTTACACCGGCGTCGGGGACAGGGGGACATTGGGACAAGGGGATAGGTTTTCGGGACAGGGGGACAAAGAGGCCTCAATTTTGGGACGACGGCGGTTGTGGGGAGGGGGGGGGGCGGGAGGGGAAGGGTGTATATACTATGGGAAGGGTGTATATACTATATACTATACATATGGAACTTAAAATGCTAGTTATGAAAAGATGTATAAGACTATTAAGAAGTAAAATAGCAATATTGAAATACTAAATTAGTAAATAGTAAACTTGAACATTGAACATTGAACATTGAACATTGAAGTTTTCAATATCGAATTACTAATTAGAAATTAGAATAGTAATACTCAATACTACAATGTAACAATTGTTGAATCGGAAAATGGAAGATTACTATTATATGATATCAAAAATATCTGATCATAAAGATGATTACAATGAGTAGCATGATATCAAAACAAGTACAAAATCAAAATGTCCAAAATGACAAAATGTAGTGAAGGAGGCAGAGGCCTCTAATCATCCCTCGGGAGGTTGGCAAACTCCTCATCACTGGAACCACTACTCCCCAAGGTCAAGATCCACCAAAGGAACACCAACCAACCCTATATCTGAAGCATCCTCATCCTCATCAATCTGTGATGGCTCCTCTGGCTCTACACCCCATCGTGCTGCTGGGCTCTCCTTGTACACACGTGTCCTGCGATCAGTGATACACAAGGCACTATGTATAGCCACTAGCTTCTCTGCTCTCCTAGAGGTAAGTCTGTTCCTCTTAAGAGAGTGGATGAAGCTATAAGTAGACCAGTTCCTCTCAGAAGCTGAAGAACTAGAAACCCGGGACAACAAACGAATGGCTAGTGTGGTAGTTAGTGATTTCAGTCCATGACAAGTCCACCACAAAATCGGATCCTCCTGTGACATAGTTCTTATGTCCGCCTTTGCTGCAACCTTATAACCCCTAAGAGTAACAAATTTCGTCCACTCAGTGCGAATGTTGCCAACAACTTCAGCATCATACATCCTATCAATGCACCTGAAGAACCCTTCCTTCACCTCATCATCCTGAATCAGTGTAACTCTACCAGGCCTAGGAATGTACCACTTCCGATTCAATGCATAAGCATCCATGTGCAAGGGAGTGTTTAGGTTGTCCCATCTACGCTGAATAATAGGCTAAATGTAAACATTGTAGAATGCTAAAGTGGGGTCCTTCTCTCGCACAACTATCCTTATCTGACCAAGCATAGAATCAATGCACTCATACACCTCTCCAAGGTTAGGTGCATCCCCATCCCCATATCTGATGACCTGTACAATTGGTGTAATGATGTGATAATATATTTTGCATCATGCCAAAATGCATCACTCTTCACTGTCTCCTTCACCCTCTTCCCCTGCTCTATCCTGGCCCCATCCCACTGATTCCATTCTTGTGTCATAACCATGAGTTGCAGTGGCTCTTGCAACTCAAACATTCTCTCCAAAAGAATGAAATAGGATGCATATTTGGTCTCAACTAGTTTCAAGAACTCCTTCGCGAAGCCCCTGAAGATGGCATGTGAAGTGTGGTGGTTGCAGATATACATTTGCACATCTCTAGCATTGCTGACCACTCCTCTAATCCACTCAATCTTCCCCATGTCCTTGAGTGCATTGTTCATGGCATGCACACAACATGGAGTCCACCAAATGTGTCTGTATGCTGCCTCAATAAGCCTCCCTGCAGCTCTGCACACATGTGCTGCATTTGTCACTACTTGGACCACATTTTGTGGCCCAATCTCCTCAATAGCTGCCCGAATGATCTCAAACTGAAAATCAACATCTTTTAGATGCCCTGAACAATCAACCACCCTGAGAAAGAATGTGCCCTCTGAGCATGTAACTATAACATTGACGAGTGGATGATGCCTAATGTCCATCCACCCATCCATAACTATGCTACATCTAGACTCCTCCCAACATGCCCTCATCGTCTCCATCAATGAATTGATCTTGGCATAGTTATTATCCAAGATCGTGGTCCTCAATTTGTGCTCACCTGGTGGCACATATGATGGTCCTCCCTTCGCCACCATCGAAATCATCTCCTTATAATAAGGAGATCGAGCTACATGGAATGGGATTCCATTGGCAAAAAAGAACCTGCCAATGGAATCATCTATCTAATCCCTCAGGTGCACATTAAATAAATCAGCTATGGGGTTAGGCTGACTTTGCATCTTGCATTTCCCCTTGCCCTATTGTGATTCAACCATAGTGCTATAAGTGGATGATGGTCTTGAGGTTGACCCTGACAATGTTCCTACTCTCTGATGCAATGTAGGAGTAGAAATATGTGGCTGGCTCTGCATTTGCTGAATAGCCTGAATATGTTGCCTACCAAACAAGGTAGTAGGCATTGGAATTGCCACGTCATTTGGAACACCCCAAAGCTTGTTGAACTCAATTCTGTATTTCAGATTTTTAGGTTTCTTCAAAAAATCACATGCTCTCACACCTTTTCCTGGCCAAAAGAGGAAGTGTGCATTAACTCTGGTGATGCTCCTAAACCAATCATCACCACAAATGTTGCATTTCCATTTCCTCGTACCACCACTTGATGACGTTGGGGCTGTTATTCTTGTTTCAAACTGTTTGAGAGGAGATTTGGGATCATAAGGACCCCTAGCCCACTTTGCCAAAAGCTGGGAGGGGTAATCAGTAGAAACTGGTGCACTAGCTATGGAACTAGTTTGCCCTTCCGGATTTGACCCATGCTCACCCCCCTCATTGGGCTCATCCTCATGCTTAGGTTCATATTCTGATTGGCTTGCATTATGAGAATGAGTTTCCATTTCATCCTCACTCATTTCATGACTATGGGAGCTCATTTTGACACTGCATTTCACAAAATGAAAAAACAAATTCAATAAACACATAGTTTCAGCCTATGCCCTACTTTAAAATTAAAAAAATACAACTCTATATTTTAAATTGCAAAACAAAATCTAAATTAATTTAGAAAATGGAACAACAAGAAATGAAATAAGAAAAATTAAAAAATGAAACAACAAATGAAAAAGCATTGAAAATCAGAAAATAAAATAAAAAATTAGTTAAAAACCCTACCTTTTGCTTGAAAAATCTCTTCAATAAGGTGAAGAATCTTCCTCCTCTTCTTCTTCTTGCTCTTTGACACTCCTCTTTCACTTGCAATCACTCCTTTCACGCCTCCAATCACTCTTTCCTCAGCCTTCACTCTTCTTCTTGCTGTAGCAAACAAGTAGAAATGCAAATGTGAATAAAAATGAAGATTGGAGGGCCTTTTGAAGGCATGTAAGAGTGTAGATGGGCCCCACATGCCCTTAGGGTTCGAATAGAACCAATAAAATATAAAAAAAATGTCATAAATTTTTTTTAAATAACCTTTTTGCTTTTCCGCCGTGGGAGACGCCTGGGCGTCCCCAAGACGCTCTAGGGATGCCCAGGCGTCTCCCTTAGTGTCTCGGAGACGCCGGGACGTTTCCGCATCTCCGGTGGCGAGGCAAAAAATGGTGGCGCCGCCGGAGACGTGGGAACGTCGTCCCCACGTCTCCGGGACGTCCCTGTTCCGGAAACGCTAGGGCCTAGGGGGGGGGGACGCGTCCTCGAGGTTCACTGGGATTTTATCATGTAATTAAATTTTTTTCCCATCTGTTTTGTTTTCTGTTTTACCTTGGGGCCACAAGATCTTTGCATTCAGCTTGTTTGGATGAATCTTGGAGTTTGTGAGACCATGTCACATAGTGAGGGTTGGAAAAAAAAACTAATTTGGGTTTTGGTTAGTTTATAGACACAAAATCTATTTAAATTGGATTTTGTAATATATCTTTTCTATATTCATTTTGAAGCACTTTGAAACATTTTTGATGTTTTATTCTCTAATAACTTCTTGTGTCTGAAAGCACTCCTTGATATAAGCATCTCACAAGGTCTCTTGCAATCAACCCCCCCAATAGATGGTAGGCCCCCCCACCCTTCAATAGAGGCAGCCTAGTTACCTAGAATGACATGAATTCATTTCCCACTCCATTTCTCCTTCCTTATGCTCCCTGATTTTATGGGAATTGCTATATGATTTTGCATGGCATTCCCTATCAAATTAGACATAGCCAAGTTTCACATCCAATTTTTTAAGAAAGAAGGGTAAACTGTAATTAATGACAAATCTGGACTTGAAATGAGTAGAAATTGTTTTAACTAGATTTTATAATATTTTGCAGTTGGATTCATTTTGGAGCAACTTTCCAAATATTTGCATCTCTTCACCTCAAGATCATCCCATACTTGAAAACTTTATACAATGTGATTAATCTAGGGCTCACATCCAATTTAAGCCTGCACAAGAAAAGGCCTTTGAGAAGCATTTTGAAGTTCAATACTTCAGCCTTGCAACATTTCAACAAGTGGTGTCAGATTGCTGCGAGATTATAACACATGGTGAACCTTGACATGACCACAAATAGTGGAAAAAGCCAACATATGTCCAACTTGGGTGTGCAAAGTACAATTTGCATGGGTCATCTGCCATCCTTGGATATCCCAAAAACACAATATTTTATTGGGTAATCAATTTCTACATATCTGTAGCCTGGGTCAACCAATTAACTCCCATCTTTTGAAGTTGTTGGAGATTGTAAGATTCTCAATACAAATAATTTTAACCTCTGTAAAAACCTTCAATGCAGTGACCCTAACTGTACGCAGACTAAGAATCTCAATAATCAGAACATAATAATTTCAAACAGATTCGCATCAATCATAAACCCCAAATTCGCACTTCACAGATTAAGCTCAAACCTCAACAAAAATATAATTTATGTCAGATTGAAATGAAGGTTCAGGACATCAAGTTACATACGCCTGGGCGTCTGATCAAGATGGCGTCGCTCAATATACAATACTGAATCGGCTTGATTCCCGTTGCAGAAGAATGCGTGTATTTCTTGTGTCGCCAATGAGGGCAACCGGTATACCAGTGACTCCTATCAGATTTAGCAATGCAGCCGCTGAAAGATGGGTTGCTTTGTAATGTCCCCATATTCGTAACTTTCTTAGTGTGTTTTCTTAGCCTTATTCTCCGAAGGCTAAGTGGTGAAATAAGGAGAAATTAATTAAATTAATTGTTTATTAAGTCATCAAATAAATTAAAAATTAAAAGGTGACTTTATAATTAATTAATTTAATTAAAGTGACTAAATAAAATATTATTTTATAAAGTCACTAAAATAATATTATATCTTTTATCCCATGTTGGCAAGGAAAGTATTTGAGCTCTCATAAGAAAGTATAAAAGAGATATCAAGGGCTCATTTGAAATCATCCAGATTTGAAATTGATATTTGACAATTCAACTTGTGGAGCCAAGGGTTTCTATAGATTTCTCTTGATCATAGGAAACAAAAACTTCCTATTGATAGCATAACTGAGGGAGTGAAATATCTCTTGAAGGGTTGCATTGTTGGAGGTGGCATTTGAGTCATTTCACTTGAGCAAAATTAGTGGCCAAGGGCCAATTTTGCATGATACGAATTTGGAGATTGCTGGAGTTCATTTGTGCATTGCATCAACATCATTGGAGGGACGATTTTTCATTACCAGCAATTAGTAATCAGTCTGATATCTCATTACAGTCATTATTACCAGCTTGAGGAGGCCACGTTTTTTATCATAGCACATTCATCTTGGGTCGATTTCACCTTCCATCTTAGGTGCACTTCTTGTGAGGGTTTGGTGATGATTATTGATGCTGTTTGGTGATGATTATTGATGCTGTTTGGAGGTGTTTAAGGGCTGCTGTTATTTTATTTCACCAGCATTTTATCAGAACAGGGGCGATTTGAAGAAAGGTTCAAATTGTGCTAAAGAGGAGACTTTTTTGATGGATCTTTGATGCTATTTCTTCATCAATCTCAAGCGCTTCTAATTTCTAGGTTCTTTGTGATTTGTAGTAGATTTCATTGTCATTTTACCCCTTTAAAGTTGTCTTCAGAAAATCAGACTTTGGCATTGTTTTGCATCTTTATTTGTTAAGCCAAGAGTCTTGGCTAGTACATCAGCATTGTATTGGAAAACACTTTTGAATAAAGGAGTCATAAGTTGCATATAATATATTTGATGTAATGTCAATTTGAAAGCATTCATTTCCAGCATATAAGTTTGTATATCAACTGTTTGTTAAAATGTTAGTTGGCTGTAGGAGGTTGTTTTTCATGTAGAGGTTATGTATTTGCATTCTATAAGACAAAAGAATTGCATTGTCATTCTAGCTCATTGCCTAGATATTGAAGAGTTGTTTTGCAAGCAATTAAACTCTTTTGAAAGCCATTTGAAAACAAGCAACAAACTGAAAACTCAGAAATAGCTGGTTAAGAGGTTGCAAGTGAAGTGTTTGACAAAATTCTTTGAAGCAAACTTAGGCCAGTTTTTGAAGGGAATTTTCTACAATGGTTTAAGAAGTGTGAACATTGTCATTTTGATCTATTTCCTCTCCTTTAGGTGAAAAATCCTAAAGTGTTAGAAGGTTATAGTAATCAAGATCTTTGTTTTGCATTTTGGTAACCCTTAAGATATTCCTTGTGAGCTAAACTTTAGATCAGAAGTAGCGATGGATATTACAGTGGTATCAGAGCTTTGATCCTGCCATCTTGAAGGGTTGAAGATCACATGAGAAGTCGTCATAGATACTACACTCGAAGAAGAGCAGAACAAGAAGAGAATTGGCAAGAAGATAACCCATTTGAGGACACACCATTAGAAGAAATGGGTGATAGAGCAGAAGATGATCTACAAAGAAATGAGAGAAACAATGAAGAGGTTCAGAATGAGTCACATAATAGTAAGGGAAAAGAACGAGCTAGAGGAGAGAGCCCTGACTCAGAGTTTAGAAGAAGAACTGATAATTTAATGGATATGATGTTCGAACTCTTGGGCACTATGAGACAGTCTATTCCACAGTAGAGGATAATTCAGATAGGACAGACTAGTGGCACTTCAAGAATAGAGCAGCCGTCAGTCCAACAAAATTTATCATTCGGTATGTTAGAGCGTAGGCCTGGACAACCTACTTTCATTGCTAGGGAGACCCCTCTAGTCTAGCAGACAGAACAACAACCAGAGTTTCAGGCACCCCGTGGCATGTCAGCAGCAGATGTGACCAGACATTATGCCGAATATATGACACTTGCTCCTGAGATTTGACAAGTCTTGTTTGTTCATGAGTTCTTGGATGTGAAGAAACCAAGAGGAGGTAGGATTGAGCACAAAACAGCCCAACCACAACCACCACAACAAAACAGAGATCTCCAACAGGTTGTAAGCAAAATCACATTACCCCATTTTGATGGCACCGATAAATGTTCAGCTAGGTCATGGGTTCAGAAGTTGGACAACTATTTATCTTTGAGGCCTATGCAGGAGGATGAGGCCATCAAATTTGCTACCTTGCATCTGGATGGTGTGGCGCACGATTGGTGGTATCATGATTGAGGCCTATGCAGGAGGATGAGGCCATCAAATTTGCTACCTTGCATCTGGATGGTGTGGCACACGATTGGTGGTATCATGATTGGTGCAACATCATTTGGTTACTACCCATCAGGAGTTCACTGACAAGCTCATTGAGCGCTTTGATAAGGACCCCGAGCTTTACTTCCGAGAGCTTGCACAGTTGAGGCAGGGAGGTAGTTTGGAGACATACATAAGTGAGTTCCAGAGGCTTTCCATCATGGTGACATGGATTTTTGAGAGGAGGTTGGTTATATTGTTCATAGAGGGATTGTATGAGCCGATGAGAGGATGGATCAAAGCTTTTGATCCCCCCACTTTGTAGGAGGCTATGCGAGAGGCTCGTAGCATGGAGACAACAACACCTCGCAGTAAGTTCTCTTATGGTTCATCTTCTTCCAAAGACAACAAATCGTTTTCTAAAAAGGACAAATCAAACGAAAAAGAGAAGAATGCAACACCCTTGGATCGGGATACTCTCAATGATTTAAGGAAGAAAAAACTTTGTTTCTATTGCAAGGGACCCTACAATTCAAATCATGATTGTCCTTTGAGACCCAAGGGAAAGGCTAATAGGGTTATGTGGGCATTTTATGATGATTTTGAGTCTGAGAAATCAGACCAGCAATCTGATTCAGAGGATTCAGGCGTTGGTCATGATGAAGAAAAGCCTAAAAGTGAGGGAGAACATGATAGGGAAGCAAGGCGACATGATGCACACATCACCAACATCCAACAGGAGGGATCATTTAGGATGCGTGGGGTTTTAGCAGGGCAAAAAATCATCACTCTTCTTGACACTATAGCTATACATAATTTTATTGATGCCAGATTGGTTGAGAGGCGTGGAATCAGGACAAAAGAATTTGAGGGGATAAGAGTTAAGGTTGCAAATGGATACACCCTCAAATGCGATAGGATGATACTAGATTTACCTATGCGCTTGAATAACTATGAGTTTAAGACAGATTTCTATGTGGTAAATATGGGAGATACAGATATGGTTCTTGGCATGAGATGTTTGCATGATATTGGGAAATTCACCCTTGACCTCAAGGAGATGGAGATGACATTCCAGGTAGATGGGAAAACTCATATTCTTAAGGCAATCCGAGACTCTAGTTTCAGGATGATCTCATTCAGGAGGATGGAGAGGCTCATGAGACATGACATGGTTGAGTGGGCAGCTGAATGTTTGTTGATGCATATGCAGGGAGAACAACAAAAGCCTGATTACCATCAAGACATTCAGGAGTTAAGGATTAAACATACAAAGGTGTTCAGTGATATTCCACCTGGTAGACTTCCAAATCGAGGTATTGAGCACATCATTGAGTTATAGGAGGGTGCCAAGCCAGTGATAGTCACTCCTTATAGGCATCCCAAGCGGCTTAAGGACGAGATAGAGAAGACAATAAAAGAGCTGCTTGCTATGGGATACATTAGACCTAGTAAATCACCTTTTGCTTCATCTGTGGTTTTGGTCAAAAAGAAGGATGGTACGTTGTAGATGTGTATAGACTACAGGCTATTGAATAAGAGGACTACCAAGAATAGATATCCCATGCCCAAAATTGATGAGTTGATAGACGAGTTACATGGTGCCCGATATTTTTCAAAGATAGACTTGAGATCAGGGTATCATCAGATTCGGGTCAAGGAGAAGGACATTGAGAAGATGGCTTTCAGGTGTCATTGTGGGCATTTTGAGTTTGTGGTTATGCCATTTGGGCTAACCAATGCACCTGCGACATTTCAGTCCACGATGAATAGAGTTTTCCATTCACAGCTAAGGTGGTTTGTGCTAGTATTCTTCGATGATATCTTGGTGTATAGAAAAGCATGGGAGGATCACATTGCTCATCTTGACATAGTTTTGGGTATTCTTGGTGAGGAGTCTTTGTATGCCAAGGAATCCAAATGTGACTTGGGAATGACAAAATTATTATACTTAGGCCACATCATCAGCGCAAATGGGGTACGCATGGATCCTGACAAGGTCAAGGCAGTCGTTGAGTGGCCTACACTAGAGAATCTCACCTAGCTTAGAGGGTTCTTGGGGATATATGGCTTCTACTGCAGATTTGTTAATGGGTATTCATGGCATGCGGCACCGCTCACAGATTTGACCAAGAAAGGGGTGTTTGTTTGAACTCTTGAGGCACAGGATTGCTTTGAGATGTTCAAACTACTCATGACTACTTGCCCAATACTTGCATTGCCAAATTTTTCTAAACCCTTTGAGTTGCAGTGTGATGCTTCAAGAGAGGGGATAGGTGCAATCCTGATGCAGAACAAACATCCAATTGCTTTTGAGAGTTGGAAGCTGCGTGGTCCAGAGAGGGGTTACAACATATATGACAAGGAGATGTTGGCCATTATGCATGCATTGGCCAAGTTCAGGCAGTATTTGGTGGGCAATAAATTTGTTGTAAAGACATACCATAACAGCTTGAGACACTTCCTTGGGCAGTGGGACCTTAATGATCATCAACAGAAGTGGGTGAGCAAGCTGCAATCATATGACTTCGACATTGCCTTTGTAAAAGGGATGCAAAATGTAGTTGTTGATGCTTTATCTCGTCACTCACACTTGAGCTCCATGGTTGAGATTGCAGAGGATTGGAGGCCCTTGATAGTGGCAGAGTATGCCAAGGATAGTTGGGCTTCAGGAGTTGTTGAGGGGATAGTGCAGGATGACAAATACACGATTGTAAATGATCTTATCATTTCCAAGGGGAGAATCTATTTGACCCCAGGATCGGAGATGAAGAACACAATTTTGAGAACCTTTCATGATACACCCACGGTAGGACATCCCGGATATTTCGAGACCTACAAACAAATACGGGAGAGATTCACCTAGAAGGGCCTTAAATCAGATTTTCTTTGATATATCAGAGAGTGTCTTGTTTGTCAGCAGAATAAATAGGAACACACATACCCTGCAGGCTTACTTCAGGCACTTCCGATTCCTGATAGGAAGTAGGAGAGTTTGTCGATGGATTTCATTACTGGTTTGCCTAGAGCCCATGGTCGGGATTGTATCTATGTGGTTGTGGATCGTTTGACTAAGTATGCTCACTTCTTTCCGATCATAGCTACATAGGTAGGAGAGCTGTTTTCCATGAGGTATTCAGGTTGCATGGGTTGCCCTGGAGCATCGTCAGTGATAGGGATAGTAGGTTTATGAGTCACTTTTGGCAAGAGCTATTTAGGCTATGTGAGACTGAGCTCACTCCGAGTACTAGTTACCACCCGCAGACAGATGGACAAACAAAGATAGTGAACAAATGGGTGGAAGGATACCTTAGAAATTACATAGCAGGGTAGCAGAAGGGTTGGGTTAAGTGGTTATATCTTTGTGAGTATTGCTACAATACCACTTACCATCTCTCGATTTAGATGACCCCATTCATGGCTTTGTATGGGTATGATGCGCCGAGCTTCCTGGATTTATTGTTGGGTCACAACAGAGTGCCTAGTGCTGGGGATTTGTTGCAGGAAAACCAGGACATCATGAGAGCTCTACGAGAGAACATCCTGAAGGCACAAAACCAACAAAAGCAGTATGCAGATCAGAAGAGGGTTGAGCGCTCATTCGAAGTTGGAGATATGGTGTACTTGATGTTGCAGCCTTACAGACAGTCCTCTCTTAAGAGGAGTGGTGCAAAGAAACTGAAGCCACGTTACTATGGACCATTCAGGATTATTAGGAGAGTGGGAGAGGTGGCTTACGAGTTGGAGTTGCCGACGGATAGCAGAGTACATAATGTTTTCAATGTGTCATGCCTCAAGAAGGCATTAGGACATCATGTTGTTCCTTCCACAACTTTACCACCCTTGGATGACGAGGGGAAGTTGATTTTGGTGCCCGAGGCTATTTTGGATGTTAGGGAGCGACATTTACGTTGTCGGGTTATTAGGGAGTATTTGATCAAATTGAGGGACTTGCCAGTTGAAGATGCTACATGGGAGAATGAGGAGATCTTACAGCATCTTCGAGAGGGGCGGATTCTAATGTCCCCATTTTCATAACTTTCTCAATGTGTTTTCTTAGCCTTATTCTCCGAAGGCTAAGTGGTGAAATAAGGAGAAACTAATTAAATTAATTATTTATTAAGTCATCAAATAAATTAAAAATTAAAAGGTGACTTTATAATTAATTAATTTAATTAAAATGACTAAATAAAATATTATTTCATAAAGTCACTAAAATAATATTATATCTTTTATCCCACATTGGCAAGGAAAGTGTTTGAGCTCTCATAAGAAAGTATAAAAGAGATATCAAGGGCTCATTTGAAATCATCCAGATTTGAAATTGATATTTGACAATTCAACTTGTGGAGCCAAGGGTTTCTGCAGATTTCTCTTGATCATAGGAAACGAAAACTTCCTATTGATAGCATAACTGAGGGAGTGAAATATCTCTTGAAGGGTTGCATTGTTGGATGTGGCATTTGAGTCATTTCACTTGAGCAAAATTAGTGGCCAAGGGCCAATTTTGCATGATACAAATTTGGAGATTGCTGGAGTTCGTTTGTGCATTGCATCAACATCATTGGAGGGACGATTTTTCATTACCAGTAATTAGTAATCAGTCTGATATCTCATTAGAGTCATTATTACCAGCTTGAGGAGGCCACATTTTTTATCATAGCACATTCATCTTGGGTCGATTTCACCTTCCATCTTAGGAACACTTCTTGTGAGGGTTTGGTGATGATTATTGATGCTGTTTGGAGGTGTTTAAGGGCTGCTATTATTTTATTTCACCAGCATTTTATCAGAACAGGGGCGATTTGAAGAAAGGCTCGAATTGTGCTAAAGAGGAGACTTTTTTAATGGATCTTTGATGCTATTTCTTCATCAATCTCAAGTGCTTCTAATTTCCAGGTTCTCTGTGATTTGTAGTAGATTTCATTGTCATTTTAGCCCTTTAAAGTTGCTGTTGTAGGTGTCTTCAGAAAATCAGACTTTGGCATTGTGTTGCATCTTCATTTGCAAAGCCAAGAGTCTTAGCTAGTACATCGGCATTGTATTGGAAAGTACTTTTGAATAAAGGAGTCATAAGTTGCATATAATATATTTGATGTAATGTCAATTTGAAAGCATTCATTTCCAGCATATAAGTTTGTATATCAACTGTTTGTTAAAATGTTAGTTGGCTGTAGGAGGTTGTTTTTCATGTAGAGGTTATGTATTTGCATTCTATAAGACAAAAGAATTGCATTGTCTTTCTACAAAAGAATTGCATTTTCTTTCTAGTTCATTGCCTAGATATTGAAGAGTTGTTTTGCAAGCAATTAAACTCTTTTGAAAGCCATTTGAAAACAAGCAACAAACTGAAAACTCAGAAACAGCTGGTTAAGAGGTTGCAAGTGAAGTGTTTGACAAAATTCCTTGAAGCAAACTTAGGCCAGTTTTTGAAGGGAATTTTCTAGTGGTTTAAGAAGTGTGAACATTGTCATTTTGATCTATTTCCTCTCCTTTAGGTGAAAAATCCTAAAGTGTTAGAAGGATATAGTAATCAAGATATCTTTGTTTTGTATTTTGGTAACCCTTAGGATATTCCTTGTGAGCTAAACTTTAGATCAGAAGTAGCAAGGGATATTACACGCTTCTTACACTTGTCGATTGCTCTGGTGCTGATTCCAATGTCGATCCGAACTGGTGCTTACTCCAATGGCGATCTGCACTTGCGCTTTACTCCATATGCACCCAGCCAAATCTCCCTTGATGCTTGACCATCTGTAGATGGCCTTGGCTAGAGGATTTCGCCCCTCCAGATAAATGCGAAGTCTCCCAGATGTATTTGTTATGCTCAGAAATTGATATCCGTCACTTGTAGAAAAGTTGAGTGTCACCGTGAGGAAGATAATCGCTAAGAGAAGAGAACCAAACACGAAATTACAGGCAGGGGATTCGTCCAGACCTGTGAGCCCTTGGCGTGTGACTACCTCCACCCAAGCAGCCTAGAGAGCAATTGCTTCCAATTTCGTGATGATGCTCAATCAAGAGCGATCTGGCATAAATACAAAGCAATCCTAGCTTCAAATGAAGTCGGCCTCAACACAAAAATAAAAGATATAAAAATATCAAATTCAAATTTAAATGCAACTAGGCGCCAACCAAGAAGGCAAGTCGGCCACAAACCAATTAAATGTTTTATTCTTATTAATTAGTGTTGAAAAGCACTATTGTCTCATGTCGGCTCAACTACTTAGATTTTTGGGACATGACAGTCCCCACCCCCAATTGGTTGCTTGTCCTCAAGCAACCTTAGATTAGGATGCTTGAAGATCTCTACTCCTTCCCAAGTGGCGTCTTCAGCTGGTAAATTTTTCCATTTTACCAAATACTTTTGAATAACTTTGTTTCTTAGTCGCTTCTCCCTTACGTCCAACACTGTCTTGGGCTCGAGGATCAATTTGCCTTTATCATCAAGTGGCAGCAACTCCTTCGATGGTGTGATTTGTTGTCCCAAGGCCTTCTGCAAGCATGACACATGAAAGATATTATGGATTTTGCTTCTAGGGGGCAACTCAAGCTCATATGCCACTTCTCCATTCTTTCTTGTAACCCGGAATGGCCCATAGAACCTTGGTTTCAACTTTTCTGCTCCGTTCCCTTTGAGGGATGACTGTCGATATGGCTGTAATCTCAAGTACACCATATCGTTTACTTTGAAAGCTCTCTCAATCCTGCGTTGATCTACATATAGCTTTTGCTGATTTTGAGCTCGCTGGAGATTTTCCTTCAAGGAATTCATGATGTCCACGTTTTGTTGAACCACGTCTCTAGCACTGGGGACCCTACTGTCTGTGAGAATTAGATTTATGAAGGAAGTGGTTTTGTAACCATAAAGTGCTTTGAATGGCGACATCCCAATGGACATATGATGTGTGGTGTTGTAGCAAAATTCGCCTAGATGCAGCCACTTCACCCAAGCTGATTGCTGCCCCGTCACATAGTTTCTCAAATACCCTTCAATCCATTTATTCAATATCTCCGTTTGCCCATTTGTTTGGGGGTGATAGCTAGTGCTGGGTGTTAACTCCATGTGTGCCAAACGAAAGAGTTCTTGCCAAAATAAACTGATGAATTTGTAGTCTCTGTCACTCACAATATTTTTTGGCAATCCATGTAGCCTAAACACTTAAAAAATAAACCTGCAAATTGAGGAGCCTTAAACTCTGAGGTGATGGCATAGAAATGAGCATACTTAGTGAGTCTGTCCATCGCGACATAAATACAATCTTTACCTTGCACTTTAGGAAGCCTGGTGATGAAATCCATCGAAATGCTCTCCCATTTTTGATTTGGAATGGGCAAGGGTTGCAACAAACTAGCTGGCAGTACGTGTTCAATTTTATTCTATTGACACACCAAACATTCCCTCACATGCTGCAAAATATCATTTTTCAGCCCCTTACAAGCAAAACTTTCCCTTACTTGCTTCTATGTCTTGTAGAATCTTGGATGACCAGCAAGAGGAGTATCATGGCAAGCCTTAATGATCTTGTTTTTGATCCTAGAGTGAGGTACAAGATAGACCCAATCTTTGTAGAGAATGAGCTCCTCAACCACCCTGTACCTGTCATCAACTATCTTTCCTTCCAGAATGTCATTAGCAAATGGATCCTTAGCATACTCAGCTGTAATATTAGTTCTCCAATCAGCAAATATATCAGTCATAGTGCCAAGATAAGGCTTCCTAGAGAGAGCATCAACTACCACATTGTTCTTGCCTTTCACATATTCAATATCAAAATCATAAGCTTGAAGTTTGCTTACCCATTTCTGTTGTCTATCATTCAAGTCCCGTTGATTTAGGAAGTATTTCAAGCTGTTATGATCTGTTTTCACCACAAACCTCCTGCAGACCAAGTACTATCTAAATTTAGCAAGAGCATGCATGATAGCCAACATCTCTTTGTCATAAATAGAGAAGGCCTTCTCTGGTTTTGTGAGCTTTCTACTCTCATACGCAATAGGATGCCTATTCTGCATTAATACGGCTCCAATGCCTTCGCCTGAAGCATTACACTCAAGAACAAAAGGAGATGAAAAATCGAGAATAGCCAACACGGGACATGAGCTCATTACCTCTTTGAGTTTATCAAATGCCCGTTGAGCTATGGGACTCCACAAGAAAGCTCCTTTGTCAAATTGGTTCGTGGTGCTGCAAGCTGGGTACAACCCTTCACGAATCTTCTGTAGTAGCTGCATAGGCCCACAAATCCCCTCAATTGTGTCAAATTCTTGGGGGTGGCCCATTCCAGGATTGCCTTGATCTTTTCTTCATCCACACTAACCCCCTAAGCGTTGATCTTGTGGCTTAGATATAGGATCTCTGTCAATCTGAACTCACATTTCGACATCTTGTCATAGAATGAATTCTTCTCAAGGATGTCAAGCACTTCCTCTATATGCTTCAAATGCTCTTCCCATATCTTACTATAAATCAAGATGTCATCAAAGAAAACCAACACAAATTTCCTTAATTGAAGAATGAATACCTGGTTCATACAAGATTGGAACGTAGCGGTAGCATTGGTTAACCCAAACAACATCACTAAGAATTCGTAATGCTCGTAGTGGCACCTGAAGGCTGTCTTTTGTACATCCTCATCTCTGACACTAATCTGATGGTAGCCCGAATGCAAATAAATCTTGGAAATGTACACTGCTCCATGTAACTCATCTATTAATTCATCTATCTGGGGAATAGGATAGCGGTTTTTGATTGTCTTCTTGTTGAGGGCCCTATGATCGATGCACATTCTGAGTGTCCCATCCTTCTTTTTGACCAGTACTACCGATGAAGCAAAGGGGTTTGAGCTTGGGTGTATAAACCCCATATCCAATAACTCCTTGATGGCTTTCTCAATTTCTTCTTTGTATATTTGTGGATGGCGATAAGGAGTGATGATTACTGGTTTGGCCCCCTCTTCAAGCTCTATCACATGCTGAAACCCTCTATCTGGTGGTAACCCCTCTGGTATCTCCTGGAAAACTTTGCACTTCTTATCCAAGATAGCCTGAATGTCACTGGGGAATGCCCGTTCCTCCTTCGGTACGCTAGTATCAGTAATCAAGCATTCGGCTGCCGACGCCACTTGATCTCTACGAAAGGATCGCTCCATCCTTTTAGCTGTAACCACTATAGGCCCATTCCTAGAAAGGCCCTTGAGTACAACCTCCTTGCCCTCATGCTTGAACTTCAACTCCATGGTTTGGTAGTTGGTGGTGTATTCTCCTAGTGAATGAAGCCATTGTATTCCTAGGACCATGTCCGTGTCACCCACATCAACAATGTAGAAATCCATCATCTTCTGCCCTCCCAATAATAATTCCATTTGTTGAATTCGTTTTGTGCAAGGTAGGACATTTCCTCCTGCTGCCAGGACGTCAAAACCTTCAAAGTCCTCTATTGCCAAACACAACTTAGCCATTGTTCTCTTGTTGATGAAGTTATGCGTAGCTCCACTATCGATTAGCACTGTCACCCTCTACCCTCGAAGAACTCCCCTCACACGTAGAGAGTGGTATCGTGGTGTTCCTAATAATGTTGCCAAAGCGCTTCCTGCTGGTTTTTCTTCCATTACGAGCTCTTGTTGCTCCCCAGTAGTGTCCTCCTCACTGATCTCTTCTTCATTATCTGTTTCATCATCGGATACTACTTCGATGTAATAGACTTGTCCTCTCCTTTGACACCTGTGTTGATTATTCCACTTTTTGTTGCAATAGTAGCACAAGCCTTTCTTGCGCAATTCATTCCTTGACATGCCATGTGGACCTGTAGGGGGGGTCTTAGGTGGTGGATTTGCCTTAATGAAGGGCTTCTTGGGCTGTATTGCTAGTGCATTCTTGGTGATGGCCTTCTCTTTCTTGGTGGAGTCTTCAAGACTCAAGGCTTTCTGAATGGCATCTTCCAACGTTGTTGGCTCCAGGGCCCTCACCAAGCCACGGGAAGAGTCAGATAGGCCTTCAATGAAGAAGAATGTGAGCCTTTTATCAGATACATTAGACACCATTACTGCAAGTCTTTGAAATTTTGAAACATAGTCATCCATAGTGCCTGTTTGCTTCAATCTAGTGAGTTCTTGAAAGTATGTTCCAGATCTTTTTTGTCAAACCTCTCCACCAATTTCTGTGTGAATTCTGCATATGAATTCACTTGACCAAACCCTTGGGTCACAATACCATGGTGCCACCATTCGTGTGCTAGGTCCTCCAAGTACAAAATGGCAAATTTGATAGCTTCTTCTTCAATCATGGGGCTGAGAGAAAAATATGTGTCCAACTTTTGTATCCATGATTGAGCAGTCATCTTCCCAGAACCATCGAAAGTTGGAAGTGAGAGCTTGTTGATTCTGTGCTGGAGGTCTCTATTCCCACAATGTTGTCTCTCATCACTTTGGTTGGTGCTATAAAACTGATCAAAAGAGATTGCAACTTGAGCATTCTCATCCAATTCCAGGTACTCACGTACAATATTTGCATAGCTGCGCTGCTCTTCTCCTTCAGGTCAACCCTCTGTTTTAGGCAAAAATCTTGGCTGAGGGTGCTTGTGGGTGTGTCCATTTGACACTCTGCTATGTTCCTTCCTGAACGTTCCGAATTACCTCCTTCGTCACTGTTGGATCTTGATTTGATGCTGTTAACTGCGGCTGTAAGTGATTGTATTGCTTGCAGCAAGGCCTGATTTGTTTGGTCCTATTGTTTCATGAAGTTGTCCAACTTATTACTCTGATCTTGATCCCCTATTCTCTCCTTACCTTTGCCTCCTATTCCTTGAGCAGCCTCAGACTTCTTCTTTTCCCTCTCTAACACATGAATATCTCTCTGACTTAATTGCATAGGATCGTGCCCACAGGCTAGCAGGCCTTATGGCTTTGATACCACTGTAAGATTCTCAATAGAAATAATTTTAACCTTTGTAAAAACCTTCAATGCAGTGACCCTAACTGTACGCAGACTAAGAATCTCAATAATCAGAACATAATAATTTCTAACAAATTCGCATCATTCATAAATCCCAAATTCGCACTTCATAGATTAAGCTTGAACCTCAACAAAAATATAATTTATGTTAGATTGAAATGAAGGTTCAGGACATCAAGTTACATACGCCTGGGTGTCTGATCAAGATGGCGATAGAGGAGCTCCACCAAGATGGTGTCGCTCGATATACAATACTGAATTGGCTTGATTCCCGTTACAGAAGAATGCGTGTATTTCCTATGTCGCCAATGAGGGCAACCGGTATACCAGTGACTCCTATTGGGTTTAGCAATGCAGCTATTGAAAGATGAGTCGCTTCTTACACTTGTCGATATGCTCTGGTGTTCATTCCAATGTTGATCCGAACTGGTGCTTACTCCAATGGCGATTTGCACTTGCGCTTTACTCCATACGTGCCTAGCCAAGTCTCCCTTGATGCTTGACAATCTGTAGATGGCCTCGGTCAAAGGATTTCGCCCCTCCAGATAAATGCGAAGTCTCCAAGATGTATTCGCTATGCTCAGAAATTGATATCTGTCACCTATAGAAAAGTTGAGTGTCGCTGTGAGGAAGATAATCGCTAAGAGAAGAGAACCAAACACAAAATCATAGGTCGGGGTTTCGTCCAGACCTGTGAGCCCTTGGCGTGCGACTACGTCCACCCAAGCAGCCTAGAGAGCAATTGCTTCCAATTTCATGATGATGTTCAAGCAAGAGTGATCCAACATAAATACAAAGTAATGCCAACTTCAAATGAAGTCGGCCTCAACACAAAAATAAAAGATATATAAAAATATCAAATTCAAATTTAAATGCAACTAGGCGCCAACCAAGAAGGCAGGTTGGCCACAAACCAATTAAATGTTTTATTCTTATTAACTAGTGTTGAAAAACACTATTGTCTCATGTCGGCTCAGCTACTTAGATTTTTGGGACATGATAGAGATCACAACACATGGAAACCAATTAACTAGGAAAGGTGAATCTGAATTGAGAAACGTCCTTTGATTGCTGGAATATGCAACACCAAATGAAACTATAGTTGCGGTAAAGTGTGTGGTTCCTCTTGGCTGGTTAACAAATTATTTTTTTGTTAACCCTAATGTTTAACCAAGTTTTAGATTTGAATTTCTCCTTGGTTTCACTCATGCTTAAATTAGGGATCTGTAATGTACTAATCAAGAGAAGGGAGGTGCAAATTCATTTGAGAAGCTTCTCGGTGCCTCTGAAGGCAGTTGCAGGCTGCTGTAGAGTATAAAGTCTAGAGAATTTGAAGATCATCCTTGTGTAAACGAGAGGAATTCTCAAACAGTTTTATTCTTCTGACATGATTGAGCCTTCACTCTAGAATGCTCTTGGCTTTCTCATCTTGTTGAGGCCAGTTGTAGTTTGTTGAAAAACCATTATAACTGGATTTGAGCTGTTTGCAAGCTCTTGTGACACATAGTGGTGTCTATTATGGGTTGTTTTCGTCTAGGTTTTTGGTTTATAACAAGATGGAATCTTATATGTACCCAGATATATCTCTACTGTAAGAAATGGGAAATTTAGGAGGTTGGAAGAATCATATAGCACTGTAATCCTGTCATTTTTTTATATCTTCGTTCTTGTTTTTCTACCTGGGTTCCATTCATTTGTGAATGGTTTCCTCTGTAGTTTATATAAGTATATTTGAGTAAGCAACTAGATAATTGAAATTGAAGAAAATATGAGTGTTTGAATGTCCTGTAAGTTATGATTTTCTCATTTCTATGGCAGTCACTGGCTTATTGAGATGTTTGAATTACTGTATAAGCTGCAACCTGCACATTCAAATATTGGTCACTGTCTTATTGTGCCGTGAATGAAAGGTTTGGAAGCTTGCTTGAACCACTTGGTAACCAGAGATCTTTGTTTCAGATCAATGGGCTTATCGCTTTTCTCCCTACCATGCTTATCATTTGCTCTTTCTTTTAACCATGAGTTAGATTAGAATTAGAGTAGGCATAGATTAGATGCCTATTTCTGATGTCATTTGAGCTTCTTGCAGTATCATTCGGCTTTGTGAATAAGCCAAATGCAAAACCACTGAAGTACATTTTAACAAACATTGTGTATTCTCGGTAGGCCAAGATATAATCAGCAATCCTCCTTTCTAGTAACCAATCCTGAGGCTTAGGGGATTAAAATCCCTTTCAAGTGAGCATTAACCTGCTACTCACCATTGGTGCCTTGGAAGACACATCAACAATATAAGACATTATAATCAGTACTTAAAATTTCAACCTCTTTCAGTTTGTTTTAGCTTTTTTCATTTTTTAGTTTATTTTATTTTAAAAAAAATCATAGATTAATTTTTATATATTATTTTGATAGCAACTTCCACTTCCAGCCCCACCCCTTCCCCGTTCCCCCATCCCCAACCCCACCATCCTCTCCCCCACTACCCCCTTCTTTTTTTCCATTCGTGACACTCAATCCTTAAAACTCGGAGAAGCATTGGAAAATACTTTAGTCACTTAGTGATAAATATAAATACCTTTTTTGAAGAATACAGGAATGCCTTTTTGAATAGCTTGCCTACAAGCAAAATATGAGCAAGCATGAAAACATGTTCATATAAAAAATATGGGAATATTTTTCCTTAGACCTACTGGTACACTCCCTTAGAAATTGCAGCATATCTATAAAATTCTTTCATATAAATATATCGGGGATCCTAAATCTTCAACTCAACTAATTTCTAGACTTGCACATGTACATGCATGCACAAATAAACAATCACAGATAATTTGCTTATACGCATGTATACAGACGTACATATATGCTTTTATATATATATATATGGACAATTATGTGATAGACATGCCTGTTTTTGAGAAAACTTCCTGTTTGGAAATTTTCCCTGCCAAGTAACTTAGCCCCAAAGCTTAAATTTTTGTGACATCTGTTGTGCTTTTGGCTGCATCCCAACAACCTGGTAACTTAAGCCAACAGAAATAAGGTTTTAGATAATTATAATTTATAAATAATATTTGTCATTAACATTACAAGCAATTTAATATTACATGAATTTGACACTTTTCTGGATGCACCCTTTCCTGGAAGGATACTTAAAGCGCCAGAGATTTCTTATTCTGATAACCCGTTGATTTTATTTTATTTTTGTCAAATTCTAACCAGCGAGGAGGTTAAACTTGAAATATCAACTGGAATGATGGAACTTTCATCTTACCTTGTCTTAGTTTTGTGGAATTTTCAAATAAATCAAAGGGAATATCTAGAAACATGGATGTTCTTTATTTCGTAACAATTGACAAGAACTGTGATTTCTCTGTCCCTGTAACATAAGAGTAAGCATGTATGTGCTTGAATTTCTCTGTCCTCCCGTAGCTTTGAAATGGTATAATATTTAGACTAATACAAGAATGTATTCTTCTTGACCCATTGCTAGTTCTCTATTTCTTTTCACTTTCAGTTTCTTCAGATGCATGATGTGGTTGGCTTTGCCTGGAGCAGTTTGTGTTGAGTCTGTGCATTATCACCATGTCTTTGTCAGTGTCAACAGATAGTTTGGACAGATGTACCTCCATATTTGTTTCGAGTTCCATTTATTTAATGAGTAAGAAAAAATGTGCAGCAGCAGGAGTGAATGTTGTCGGTTTGGACACCCCAAAGAGAACATACTCTGAGGATGATGAATGGCAAACAGAGAACTTGCAGAAAAATAATGATCCATTATGTCATTCTCCTAAGCATACAGTGGCTGAGTTAAGTGATGAAAGCAAAGATGGTATGACAGTGGTCACAAAATCTGTATCAGCTTCAGAAGGTGCTACGAGATATTTTACTGATAAAGAGGTTCTGAATAGCATGCCATCTGCTTCTGTGAGTAACAAAAATCTTGAAAGTGACATACTATCAGGTTCTTCTCACAAAGAAATAAAAGGTAGGTTTAGTACTACTGATTTATCTCAGCCATTGGGGTTGGCTGATTCTCAATTATCATCCCCAATGAAAGAAACAAAAGTCTCATCCAGGCATTTTCTGCTTTTTGGTGATGATGATGAAGAGTTGGAAGCAAGCCTTTTTGGACCTCTTCCAAAAGCAAATTCAAAAGCCACATCCACTGGTAAAATTCCAGAAAGGCGGTCTTCATTGTTTGATAGTGATGAGGATTAAAATTCCATGTAAATCTACTATTAGCAATTCTTTGCTAGCAAGTTCATTATTATGCTGGGTGACCATTTCATCCACATGCTTGTTTCTATAAATGAATATTACTGAAGAAATGGAAAAAGACTGCTGTTGGTTAGGTATCACAATGAGAATCTGGAACCTACCCTCTACATTGTCAACTACCAGATCAAATATCTGGTTTTCTGGCTTTTCCTTTACGGGTCTGAAAGTAATGCAGATAACAAATTATGTAGATTTCCTTTCATTGAAACTTGATTCTGGTTTTATAACAGATTATGTATTGAGTACTATTGCAATAAAGACAGTTTACTGGGGCATTTCTTTTAGGTCATATGCAGAAGAAGCCCTCCTCATTTCTTTGCATAGTAAAAGAAAAACCACTATTGATTTACTATAATTACCTTTACTGAAATTAACATTTTTTAAAAGTAAGCCACTGCAGTCCAAAACATTGTCAGATTGCTTATCTAGGATTTTCCAAAAGAGAGCCTGTTAGAAGTAGTAGATGAAGAACACCCTTTATATCTCAAAAGGTCATTTTGTTTTACAATGCAGTATTATTTCTCCTATTATAACTTTAACTTGAGTCATCTGATATATCTATATTATTGGAAGTAGAACCAAGTAGCAGAGATATGCCCATATTCCATGCAGATGTCATGTTAATACTATTTCCCTTTTCAAATATAACCATGTTAAACAAAAGGTGGTAGGGATTAATGAAACGAATCCCAATAAAAAGTAAGCTACTGCAGTCCAAAATATCTATAGATTGCTTATCTTGCATTTTCCAAAAGAGAGCTGGGTGGTAGTGGATGAAAAATTGGTGAGGGTTCAATTAAGAACCATCTAACCATGCAGCCTTAACACAAAAGCACCAACGAGGTTCACATGATGGAATGTAAATACACAATATAGGAATAAAACAATATTTTTATTGATCTATAGTCTGAAATATGGGAAGTCTTTGCCACACGGGCTTACAATTAGAATTAAAGCATCAAACTTGATTTACAATGAATACAAGCACAAACAGTGTGTGGTTCCTTAAAACAATGCTTTCTGAGCTGATATGTAATATATGGTACTTGCTTTTCTTTTGAACTCTTGATCCACTGCCAAACCCCTCTCGTGAGATAGTGTTAAGCTAACTGTCTTGCAATGTGGGATGAGTAATCTTTTTATAGCAAGCAGGGATGAAATGTTTTGGTGCTGACCAGAAATGTGGTACATAGCCCTATGCACATGTATTAATAATCATGAGACCGATGTTAGATGGATTCACCACTGGAAAATGTGTAGACGATTCTTCTCAAGATGAGTGTGACAAGATGCAAGCATTAAAAGCAATGCAGTCCTAACCATGAACCTCTCTAGGATCAATTTTCTAAGTTCTTATGTATCATGTTATCAATTGGCATGAGGTTCAAATATGTGGTGCATAGTTAAATTAAGCCTTCATTAAAGTGAATTTGACAAGTCCTGACTCCTAACCATTAACCAATGAGGCAAACACTTAGAAATGATAGAATAACTTTGGATTAAGCTCCAGGATCAATTTGAAGGCTTTGTGATCAAAATGCATTACTGTACTGTAGAAATACTCTGGAACTTTGATGTGCTGAGACTATGGCAAGAATGGTCCTTGTGGTATTAATTTAACTCTGTGGTAAGAACAAAATGATTGACGCTTGTAGGTGCGTGCAAAACAAAACAAACATGAAAGAAAATATGTTTTGTTCTTACATCCTAGATGCTCCTGCATCAAGAATGCCCTGTATAAGTCTCAAAAGGTCATTTTGTTGTATAATGTAATGTAGTTTTACTTGTAGTTTTACCAGGTAGCATAAGTATGGCCATACAAAAATGTCATGTTCAAGACTCTAATATAACTATGGAACAAAAATAAAATGATTTATTTTGTGCAGTGAAATGCATTCTAATAATTTGATGCGTGTCTATTCGTGTCAACAAATATATTTGTGGAAATAGAAGAAATCATCAGAGAACAGGTAGTTAATACTTAGTGCAGGTTCAGTTTAAGTAACATTACAAGGGTTGTGATCTGTTTTAGTCAAAAAATAAAATCATTTATTGAACTTGCTGCTTCTGGATTGAATGATTGTAATTGTGGTTTGTTTCTACAATTGTGACTTAATATATGCTACTCTGCTCGTAATCCACTTGTATTGATCAATCCGTTCAAAAATTTCGTGAATGTAAAAACTCTCTTGCACATCTCTTGGATAATTTACTTGATTGATAATGTATGCAGGATGCTTCAGATGTCTGTTTATATGATATCGTTAACATCTAATTTTCCTCTCTTCCTAATCTTATTATGTGATTGAAGGCTAATATCACAATATACTAATATATGCAACATTAGTAACATATGGATTGCTTGTGAACTTTTTAATAACTGCAAAGCTTTGCGAGCATTTTTACGTTGTCATTAATTGAAGATTAGAGATACTTATGGGGAAAAAAATGTGGTTCAAAGATATCAACCAGTTTATGAAAGGGAAAGAACAATTTATGATTTCGATCATATTTGTACTGTTGGGTTGATATGTAGTAAGCTAGTGGGATGATTTTTATTATCATGAGTTCCCGCTTAAAATAAAAGAGGGGTTAAAATTTATTCAATCAAGAAGAAATACAGAGCACGGGCATCAAACAGCCCTATCAAGATCCACTAAGTGATCCAACTGTTGAGACAAACCTGGAGGTAATTGACCCGTATCCACAATATTCCAATTTCGCATGTGATCAGAAGCCCATTTGGCCAAACAATTCGCTACTCTGTTCCACTCCCTAGGGCTATGAGTGAAAGTAACAAAATCCAAAGAAGCACACAAATTAAGAATTTGGTTAACAACCAAAGCTATCATGAGTTCCCGCTTGTTTGTTATGAAGAGGTCTATTTTTATAGAAACCACATATTATAGAAATATATTGTTAAAAACAAATGCACATAAGACTGATTCGTTATGTGATTCTAGTAAGGGAAACACATTCCAAGAGTTAAACACCAAACTTATGTGTGAACCTACAAGTTTCTAATGAAATAATTATAAAAACTATTATAAAGCTAGAGATCTATTAATTTCCTTCAATTATGAGTCTGACTAACAATCTTGGTAGAATGGATTTAGCCACGTATGGTACTAAAGCGACATTGCAATTATCTCTTCCTTCAAAGTGTAGTTGGAGACAACTAGAAAGAATCCAGAAGCATTTAATAACAAGCAGTCTCAAAGTTAAAACCACAGTCCCATATGAAATTCTTTTAGCTGAAATGGGGACTTTTCCATTGGAAGCGTCAGCGCTAATCCGGTTGATAAGCTATTTAAAGAAGGTTGAAAACATGGATAACCACCGGTGGTTTAAAATGGTTATGATGGAGATGCTAGAGCGTAGAAAAAAAACTTGGACGAAATAGAACCACAAGTGGATGAACAAGTGGGACATCAATCTACATGACTATCCTAGCACCAATAGTGAAATAAAAAGCTATGTGACTGAAAAATTCAGAACTGCCATGTGGACAAATCAAATTGGGCGAAAAAAAACATATTACATCAAAGAATTTAATCCGGCAAAAGATCATGGTGACAAAACCTATTTAGGTGCAGCAATTAAAGGGAAAGCGAGGATGTTAGTGGCACAATTGAGGACGGGATCGCATCACCTTAGGTGCGAGACCGGTAGGTGGAAGATACCCAGGGAAACTTGGGGAGAAAGAACTTGTATTTTCTGCAATAAGGGGGTTGTGGAAACGGAATGACACTTTGTCATGGAGTGCACTGCTTATGTGGATATTTGCACTTAGCATGAAAATTGTTTGAAAGTTGACAATATGCACCAGCTATTTGAGGAAGATAAGATTAATCAAACGGCTAGCCTTCTGGTCAAAATTAATGGCAGGAGATCCAACTTGGAAAAGAGCATGAAGACAAATCAAGCCTGTTTTGTCTTGGTCCCATAGACTGTTTAGTCTCGTGGACGTCATTAAAATCTTTCATTCATTCATTCATTCAGGGGAAGGAGATTCTCTAATAAAAAATTCTTTATTCAAGGATTGTATATTTTCTTTGCTTAATTGTTGATGGGTTTTCTTTATCAAAGTTGGAGTGATTGCTTCCAAATCTATTTTATGAACTACCAATGTTTTAGGGTAGGCTTTTGAAGCCCTCAACAATTTGACATAGTTATGAGGAGACTCGTACATTTACTCATGGTACTCGTCTCCCGTACCGGAAATATGCCCCCGTCTTAGAAGATCCATATGGAGACGTCTTTAGATATGAAGAAACTTTAGATAAAATTTATGTGTCTCTTGCAAGCATCCTTTGAAAAAGAAAAAAATTAATAGAGTTTTCTTAGATATATCACATAAATTACATTGAATTTTCTAAAAGTGCTAATATTTGACTGACAAAAGTTAAAAGAAGTAAACAAATTTTTGTTTCTATAAAATTTAATGAGTTTTTTGGTGATAGAATATTTCCTTACTAAGCCTCTAAAGAGGTAAGAACAAGTTTTTTTGGTGGTGGAAAATTTCCTTACTAAATCTTTAAGAGGTAAGAATATAAAGTGAAACAATAATAATGCTTAAAATGTGTACAAGCATTGGAGTTTTATCAATTGATTGAAAATATGGTCATCTCCAAGGTTTCCCGTACTACATTAAAAAAAAAAGGATTCCCCCCCTAATTTCTTTGTCATTTCTACATGTTTTAAAATATCTTTTTCAATCATCATCATGATTATCAAATTTTCATATAATTGATCTATTTGAATACTTAAAAATATTAATTTTAGTTTTATTGTTAAGCATTTTAGTCTTGATAACTATGCACATAGTTATTTAATCACTTTGAAGCTTTATGAATTAGAGTGTGATTGAAAATAGGAAGTAGAATGCAATTTATAATCTAAGATTGGGTTGTTTATTACACTATGTTTTGGTTTTTCTATTTGGTACATGTGTATCTTCAAGGAATGTCAAGGTCTTAAGTTTGATTGTTTGGCATATATAACATGTTCATCATGCAGATTCTCCTAGTTAGTGTAGGATTATTATGATGGATTGATTCTCTACCTTTGTGCTAGAAATGTCTACTTGTTTAATTATGCACGAAATATGTAATGTTTTTTAATTTCCTTGAAGGAATAATACTTTGTTTGTTTATGTGTAAGGTTAGTGTACAAATTGATATTCAAATATCTGAATTAGTGTAAGGTTAATGTAAGGTGGCATTGAGATAGATGAAGGTGGTTGACGTGCTTGACCGAGGTATTAAAAAAAAAGCTTGGAATGAACGAATAGTCACTTCTATTACAAAAGTAAAACTTTATAGAATTGTTTAACACAATTAATTATCCCTTATCTTTCATACCCATTATTCATTGTTTCATTATTGGCCTATATTCTTCTTGATATAGTAATTTTGATTAAATCTAAATTATATTAAAATATTTTATTATTATTTTTACTATCCTTGTTATCATCTTAAAAATTCATATTATAATTTCTTTTATTAACTAACTTGCATACTGCTTTGAATTTTTGACTTAAAAATAATATTTATCTATAATTAATGAAGACACTATATATTTCACATATAGTGTTGGTGTAAATAGGTGTTTTACCTGTCTCTAGGTTCTATTTACATTATTAAGTCCACTTAGGTTCATGGAAGGAATTTTTCTAGTTAAGCATTAATTGTCACTTATCTAGTTGACATTCATTTAATGTTTGTGTCTTAAGTAGTTATGAGTTAGTTGTCCCACGTGATAAGATTAAGACACTTGTCATAATCTTGTCTAATCCTATTCCTCACCTTGCCTATATAAGCAAGGTTTCATATATATATTGCCATATTCATTTTGGCATTCTTGCATCCATAACAATAACATGATATTTTTGCCATCTCCCTTGTGGAAGATATTTTGTTTTGTAGGTGATCTTAAGGTGTTGAGGAGTTCACCATAAACTCTTACATGGTATTAGAGTTTTAGTGTTGCAAACTTCTTCCTAGATCTAAGGGACTTATCTTGGCATGAAATCTTTGTTGGGTGTGAGTTGGGGTCTTGAGAACCTTGCCATTGAATCCATGGTGTCAAAGAAAGTTAGGTTTGGCTTTCATTTCGTTAAATTTCATCATATACCGACTGATCTACAAGGATTTGAAGGAAGGGTTTCAATTGCCAGATTTAGGGGGGTAGCTGATTTTTCAGAGAATTTTGGGCAAAAATCGACCTCATCATTGTGTCTGAGAGGCTCGAGAACTTAAGGATTGACTTTCAAATCGTCGAATCTAAGATTTTTGGTCAAGGCATGAGAACTTAAGGATTGACTTTCAAATCGTCGAATCTAAGATTTTTGGTCAAGGCATGAGATATTTTTTAGGCCATATGGATTCGTACTTGGCCGTATAACATGTACTGCACAGAAAGTACACTGGCATCGTGTCTATTGAGTTGGGCATTGTAGCGAAAATTTGACAGTGTATTCTTTGTTGCGCAGGCACGATAGGATTTGTGCGTCAACGACTGTCCTGCTGCAATCTTTTTCAATTGTCAAATTAGTGACAATTGGTACGAAATTGCCTTTATTATTGTAGGGTTTTGTTTTTAATAAAACTTTGGTTGATACTAATTTTTTTTAACTTGTCGATAAAGTTTAATTCTAGCGCCAACTCATTATTTGGCTTAGCTACCATCATATTAATGGCGGTGGGGCTTAAAGCCTGAGCGATGCGGCTTAGGCCTGTTGCCCAACTCAGTTGAGTTGCTTCCCACCTACCACTCCATTGGCTATGGGAGGATGGTACGTTTTTTTAAACCACCCAGCTCTACAATAGTCATATGGGTGTCCAACTACCCAGTTTTTTAGTTCCCAAGGGTTGTATTTTTGCACGTGTTTTGTTTGCATTTTCCCTCTTTTAGGGTTTTTTTTTTTTTCATTTTGCGATAACTTTTGCTCTAGATGGTGAAATGTTTGCAACAAGATATTGTTGGAAAGTTGATGTGAATTTTGCAATGGTGCAAGTTATTTTCAGAAATTTTGTTGTTTTGTGGCATTTATTGTTGGTTGAAGTTAGATCTTATTTTTTGGCTGCCAAGCTCATAACTTTTTGCCATGATCTCTAATTTTTGCGATTCTTGTGGTGTTGGAAAAGTACTAGCACTTTTTTCTCTATCTGTTCTAAGTTGATCATTATTTTAGTTCTTGCCCAATGTGTGTTCTATAGATTACTTGGATATTTTAACAGTTGGAAGGGTGTAATTTTGATCTTTGCACTTCATTTTAGTTCTAGATTATTTTTCAATCAACTATTGCTTCACAGATTCCAGGGTTGTTCCAGTTTGAGAGTTTTCCAGCGTTCCTTGGCATCAAGTCTATTGTTGCTTTATCATGTCTTCCAAGATTGCTCCAAAGAGATTCTAGGATTTCTAGCATCAGAGTTCTCTTTCATTTGCTTGCCTAATTAAGGATTACAATATTACTCCACAAGTGTGCTTCTAGTGCTTCTTTGTAGTAGGTTATCTCATTATAGGGGGTTGTATGGTCTCTCTTGTCATCCTTCGTATGGAGGGAGATTGATTGGACTTGTGATGGATCTTTTCACGGAGGGGGCACTAAACAGTCTCTTCTTTGTCTCTTTTATGGGGGGGTCTCTTTCCTTGAATGGGGTTTTGTCCTCTCATTGTTCATGGAAAGCATTATTGTATCTTTTCTTTCTTTTGGGGAGGAGTTTTGTCCCATTGGGTTTTCTCCTTTTCTCCATTTGTGAGAGATCACATTTGCATTTGTACATGGGTACCTAACATGGACTCTTAGTCGGGGCCCATGTTTGTGTCATTTGCATAAGTACTCTCTAAGTTGTACTTAAGGGGGGTGTTGGTGTAAATAGGTGTTTTACCTATTGTTGGCGTAACAACTATCACCTCTGGAGTAAGAGTTGGTACGAACAGCTATGCACACTACGCAATGAGTGCTCTTCAAATTAGGAGGGGAAGCTCCCTCGTTGTGCTTGACAAAAGTACTTGCAAATGGAAATAAACTAAACTAAATCCTATCTTTTTGTTTCAGCTGTAGAGGTACAAGGCTTTCTCGAAAACTATACGTTGTAGCTGAGTATTTTCTGGTTTTGCAGATCCACTAACTACAACTAAACTTAATTACTTAAATTCTATCCAGTCTCCTCAAGAAAACAGAGCATGAGGAAAGGGAGCAAGGTTTGACTATCAGACGATAAACATGTATAGATTCTCAACTTGAAGGCAAGGTGGCACATCTATCAGCTCAATCTAAACAGGTTTATTAGGCACGACAACACACGATAACCAAGCTCAGATTCTCTACTTGAAGGCAAGGTGGCGCAACTATTATCTCAATCTGAACAAGTTTATTAGGCACAAAACATATTTCTCTAAACTATGGGAAGAATCCACTATGACAATCGCATGAAACCCTATGTGGCATAACAATTGATTGTAATAGTAAAGACTCACAAAACAGATTTATTATCACAATCACATGAAACCCTATGTGGCATAACAATTGATCATAATGGTAAAGTTGCACAAAACAGATTTATCTAAACTATGGGAAGAATTCACCATTACAATTGCATGAAACCCTATGTGGCATAACAATTGATTATAATAGTAAAGACTCACAAAACAGATTTATCATCACAATCGCATGAAACCCTATGTGGCATAACAATTGATCATAATGGTAAAGTTGCACAAAACAGATTTATCTAAACTATGGGAAGAATTCACCATTACAATTGCATGAAACCCTATGTGGCATAACAATTAATTGCAATAGTAAAGACACATGAACAAATACCAAAAGAGCAATATTGAGGGCAAGGTAGGCGCAACATATATTTCTCTCTCAAGCAAAAGTTATTTACAAATGAGCCAAAGCTCTTATTTATATACATCAAGGTGTAGGTAACCCTAAAATCACCTTGAGTCATCTACAGTCTTGCAATGCATGCAAGATTTATTACTAAACCCTAATGAAATAAACTATACAGTTAACTGGAAAGCTACCATCAGTTAACCGGTACATTTAACCTAAATGGACCATGTGCAAGCATGCACGTCCTTATTTAAAGCAAAGTTAATTGGACACTACCTTCAGTTAACTGGAAACCCTAACCCTAACTCCTGTGATGATAATTCCAAGAATGAGATAAGCATGTGTGAAATCAGCAGGTGAACTTAAGACTGAAAGTCGAGTTAACTACTGCTCATGACTCAACCCTCGAAATTAACTGCAAGTTCCAACTGGCAGATCACTCCATGTCAACTCGGTCTATCACTTTGACCAAGAACTCATCAATCTCTCTGTCATCTGGCACTTTAACACTATCCAAAAGAACAGTCTGCTTCTTCAGTTCTTTGCCACTTTCTTTGACTGTATGCATGCCATCTTTAACCTCTTCAGTCGCCTTCCTGAAACTAGCTGAAATAACTGAGATATTTTCCAACTTAGGCGCCATAGGTTCTCCTTCCAGGTTATCATGAATCAGCTTCTCGAATTCATCTTGCACTTTGTCTAATTCAACATACGTGCCATCCTCGAAGATAATGACACGAAATCTGAACAACAAAACCACTGACAAGTGCAAGTACTCCAATCACATCATCCTTCGATGAAAACAACTTGGCAGAGATCTTTTCACATGTCTCCATCTTGAAAAGGTGCTGCTCTCTCCAAGTAAAAACCTTCTCCTGATCTTCATCAATCTCCAAGGCATCGTATGCAACAGACAACTGAGATACAAGAACACGATCCTTGGCTAAGCACTCCGCAACTGAAATCTCGAGCAACTGAACACCCTGACAAAGCTTATGTGCATCACTCCTTAACTGATATAAATCTACAAGAAGATGTCTACCTGCAGCAACCAAACTTTCAACCCAGTTGTCCAAAAGTCTGCCATGACTGACTAACTGATCAAGCTTTCGTTGTTCTACAGGTGTATTCTGAGGAAGAGCAGGTACTCTATTTGAATTTCCATGAACAAGATCAGAAATGTATTGACGAAGTTGACCAATTTCAGCCTTAAGCAACGCTTTATCCTCTTCGTCCTTCGCGATACATTCTTCAAGATTATTGGTAACAATCTTAAGAAGAGTGACATCTGTCTCTCGTGTGGTCCTGCCTAGATTCGCCTTAGTGAAAGTACAGTCACCAACTTTGACTTCATCTAAGCTCTTACCTTCTGGAGGAACAACAACCTCTATAACAATCTCTGATTCTGGAGTCTTCTCAATGTGCACCTGTTTCTTGATTTTCTTGTTCGACCTTTTCTAATAAGGCTCACCGAACTCTAACAAATCAAGGTTGTATGAAGGTTCACGCCTTTGTCTCCCTAAAGACCTCTCGAGCCAACAAGACTGAACAATATCATCCATCCGAGGAGAGACTGTCCCTGATGTATCCACCTGTGGCGGTTCAGTTGTCTCTGATCCAATTCGAATTGGTATCTCAGGCTCTGAATCTATGTCAATGGGTTGTACATGTGGCGAACTAGGAGGTGAAACATGAAATTCAGCTTGAATGACTGTCTCTACTGGAATTTCAGGTGCATTCTCAACTTGTTTTTGCTTCCTCTTTCCAGTAGCTCTCTTCCCCGTGTTTTCGCTAAGTCTAACTCCTTCAGGAGGAATCACAATAGTCTTGACTTGAGGTCTTGACCTAGAAGTAGAAGGCAATGAAGCAAACTTCTTTGGCGGCTCTGTCACAGGAACTGACTTACGCTTCCGCTTACTCTCCAGGAACTGCCTACTGATCTTGATAACCGATTTAGAAACCTCTTCAATAGAAGTATTCTCTTTAGCATACCAATCTGGTGAACGAAGTGGCTGCCGAGCAACTTGATCTCTAACAAATGAATTGAGAAGAACTTCTCCATCATCATCTGATAGACCATCAACATCTTCTGATAGGTAATCAGAGAGCTGACCAATAGTAAGTCTACAATAGTGACGACGACGAACCTCGAATTCATCTTCACAATTAGCCCAGAAATCCTCAAGTGTTGTCTTATGTGCAATCCCTCGCTCTAACCTGTTTGCATAATGACCCAAAGGATCATAAGAACGCCTCTCAGTATGAGTTTTGAGCTTGAATCTTTCCAACTCGGTTGACATGAGCTTAGCATCTGTTGCCGCATTGCATGTAAAAATCCCCAATGCAAATGGAAAAGTAGTTGCAGTCTTATGATGATTGCGAAGAAAGAAATGAACATGCTGCATCTGCTTGAGAAACTCCATGAAAACAATCTTATCTGAAGGATACCTTGGAAACATCAGGGGCTCTCCAACATATCCATAAACATAGATGTATGTGAAAGTGGGGAATTGGATAAACCAATCCGCCCAAGTCTCCATCGCTGATTTTGCCTCGGCAGAAATACGAATGTGCATTTCGCTGTCAAGATCCCTAATTGTCCTCATAGAAAAATGAGCATTCACTGCTCAGAAGTTCTGTTCAGACTGAGAGAACTCCAACTGAGGATAATACTCGTGAATACGCTGAACATCGAGAGTGCCATTAGTCTTTAGAAACTTGTAGCTGCCTTGGGATGCGACTAAGTAGACCAAGTATGATATCATATGAAACTCATGAAACTTGAGAAAATTAGTAATCTGCTGATGTAAGCAATCACTAATCAACATAGCCCAGTCAAAACATTCTGTGCCATCAAGAATTCTGGAAATAAGGTAAAACATCCACAAACAGAAAGTACTAGCATCCTCTTGGCCTGTAACTCGGTTGAGCAAAGTTATCAAAACAACAACCTCGTCTTTGAATTCACCACGGCCAACCTTCTTAGGCATGTTAGTCTTTTGAACCTTCAGCCATTTCTGAGCTACCTTCCACTGTGAACGCTGCTGATCTCCATTCCAAATCTTCTCACAAGCTTCAATAACCACAGTAAAGTTATCTGAATGCGAAGGAATAGCAAAACATTTCTCTATATCTTTCGGTTTGAGACTGCAAACAACCCTCCCATCAACTGATCTGATTTGTCGCGAAGATGAATCGTAATGCTTGATACAAGCAAGAACAAACTCGAGATCAAAAGTGGTAACATGAATAGATGCTGCTGCCAACAACCCGGAACGCTCAAGATTCCTCAATGCATTGCTGCTAACACCCTCCAAACTGCTCAGATTGACCACTAGATAAACATGATTCAGGTCTATATCTGAAGTTTTGACAAAATTACGTGTAAGGGCAGATTTCACCTTATAATCGATGAGATTGAGCTACATTTTGAAAATGATGACTTTTGACTGTAAAGTCGAATATATTTGAAGAACTTTCTGGAAAAACTTAAAACCTCTGGACAAGGCTAAAAATAGCCTAAGACAGGAATTTTTTTTAAAGTTTTTCTGAAACGTGGGTTTTGTGCACAATGGAATTCTAAACAAACCCAGATAGCTTGATTCTTGAAAAGATGTGATTTTCGCCCACATGCAAAGAAATTCTTAGAAAAATGCATAGAGCTTCAGAATGAAGACTACGGGGCAATTTTCTCGAAAAAATCTAAGACGTGGGTTTTGCTACAAATACTGAAGTATGCGAACCCAGATGATCAAACTCTGAAAATATGTTGAATTTCTTTGACATGCGAAGAAAGTACCTAAGGTGAGAAATAGAAGAAATAAGACAGAAGATAGAAAGTTTTGCTTGTCTGCTTCTGAAAAATTCGCCAATCTCTGTTGTAGAACTTGATAACACCTGCATGCAAAGTGAAAATAAAGTCTAGAATCGCCTTTCTCTGAACAATCTGAACTCGTTGCTATGAAGAACACTGAATTCGGACACCTGTAGCACCTTTAGCTTGCTGGTCGCTCAAGAAGAATATGAACTTCGAAGCTAAAGATGATGAAATAATGGACGCCATTGCCTAGTTAAATAGATTTTCATCTATGAAATTCGCATTAAGCATTGAATCCTTGAAAAGTGCGCTTGGCTTGTGATTGGACCTCATCCCAGTTAACTGAAACTAAGATAAGCTAAATAAATTGCCATGCTTTAGGGTTTCCCTTTTCAATCTTCAGTTAACTTCATGCAATTTTGACTTTAGTTAGCAATCCATATTAAGTTCGCCATCCTTCATACTCGCTTTAGATTCACAAATTTGAACTAAAGCGTCCCTTTTGATAACTAAAGTTGACAATAAGAAATTCGCCATATTTCATGCAATAAATATTCCAAATATAGCGACCCTTTCAAGACTTCAGTTAACATAGAATGAATGCGCCAACTTCACACTTATGCTAAAAATAACAACCCTTTTGGAACTTAAGTTATCATTCTTTGTAAAATGTGTCAGCTTCACAAAACTATGCTTCATCAATTATGCTGTCCCTTTTAGAACTCTAGTTGAAACTCAATGAAGCGCCATCTTCACAAAAACTTCACAATTACAACCAAATTCGCCATGCATGTGAACTCCAGTTGACTTTCAAGACCAAACTAGTTAACTCGACATGCGAATTGAAAGATCACTCAACATTCCAATATATGAACTGAAGATGACAACCCAGAAAACGTTTAGTCTAACCGCAGTCAAAACTCTAGTTAAGGCGTCCATTCAACTCTCTTTTGAAAATCCAATTTTGAGCTCTTAAGGTGAATTCCAAACTTAGCCAATTTTGATGAAAATTCAAGCTAAAACCTCTGCCGGGACCTCTGTTCATCCTCTGACACTGGTTGACTGACATCTCCGATTGACTGGCTGACAGGTGCATCGCAGAGCTGAGCAAAACTGATCAAAAAGTACCTTGAGACAAAATATCATAAAACTAACATTTGAAGGCTCAAAAATCCAAGTGCCCTTTTGAAAAGCTATGCTTTTCCTCAGTGTTAGCCAATTTTAGACATCAGTATCTCGAACGAAAAGAAACATAAATCCCTCATAACTTCTGATTTACCAACTTTCAGGACTGAATCTCAGATTCACTGCGGAGCTGACCTCATTTTGCAAAACAACTGCAAGGCACACTTCTCCAGAAAACATCATCTGAAGGGTGAAAATCAAGGGCACCTTTTTCAAAAGTTGCTCTTTTACTCCCAGACTTAGCCATTTCTGGAACTGACCAAAATAACATTAAAAATCCGACTGCAAGTTGCTGAATCATCTTCTGATCTGATGGAGACAGGCAACGGAAAGCTGAACGTAACACAGACAAATTGAATATCTAAGATTATCAAAAAGAAGGCATTAAAGGCATGAAAAGCTTAGGCGCCTTTCTCAAAATGTGCTCTTTTGCTTTTCCCTTTAATATTCTGACTAAGATTTGACCCCATGTTTGACCTCCGGCTCAGGTACTTCAGCAACTCAGATTCACCCACTGACGGATGTGTCGCGAAGCTCGAACAAATGTGAGATAAACATCCTGGGTGGCATTTAGTCAAAAGCCTTCATCTGACACCTCAAAAAGATGGGCGCCCTTTCCAAAAGCTGTGCTTTTTACCAGTGTTAGCCAATTCTGGCTCTCCTCTCGTTTTGCACTGTATCTTCCGCAACTCGAGCAAAACAGGTCCATTTGACAAACTTGATAGCTCATCGCGAAGCTAACGTGATGCCAGACAAAAGCCTGCTGGAGGTGACAAACCCTAAAAACTGGATCTGAGCCCCTAAAAGATAGGGCGCCCATTTGAGAATGTGCTTCCTTCTCCAGAGAGAATTTTGGCGATTTTTCTTTAGATTTTCACTTTTCTCAAATTCCTTCAGTAACAGACTAATATGATACTGACACCAACTCCATATTTAAAAACCCTAAAAATGACCTTCTGACATCACTTTAACAAGATTAAGACTCAATTAAGCAAAATGCCTTAGTGAAGCAAAAATTTTGGTTTTGGGTACAACACCTATCTATGTCCTATTTACATTATTAAGTGCACTTAGGTCCTAGGAAAGAATCTTTCTAGTTAAGCATTAGTTGTCACTTATCTATCTAGTTGGCATTCATTTAATGTTCGTGTTCTAGGTAATTATGAGTTAGTTGTCTCATGTGATAGGGTTAAGACACTTGTCATGATCTTGTCTAATCCTATTTCTCACCTTGCCTATGTAAGCAAGGTTTCATATGCACATTGTGATATTTATTTTGGCTACCATATTCATGTTGGCATTCTTGCATCAATAATCATAGCATGATATTTCTGCCATCTCTCTTGTGGAAGTTATTTTGTCTTATAGGTGATTTTGGGGTGTTGAGGAGCTCACCATAAACTCCTACATATAGAACATTCTTTATTCATTAATTACATGCATGAACTTATAATATAATTGTATCAATCATAATTTATTATGCACATAAGTACTTACACATTATATACATATTTCTATCACATTACTTAACCTTCAGTTGTTATACATAATATTTGTCAACATTGAAATATTAAGATATATAATTAACATAGATAACAATATACTAGTTAATTAGTGTAGAAACTTAAAAAAACAATCACATCCTAGCATTATCAACAACATATTCACTTTTTCATTAATTAAATAATTTAAAATAACCTATTTAATTATTTTGTCCATTTTCTTAAAATCTTAAATAAATGTCACATTATTTGTTTTTTCCTCTCCCATCTCACATGATTGAAATAAAACATTATTTAGATTCTACTTTTACACCTAAAAATTAAAAAAATCTCATTTTTCTCTACCCTCTATCTCATAACCAAAAAATTGATTAGAAAAAAAGATCTAGGTCTTCAACCACACTTCTTCCAATTAGGGACATTAAGGATTAAAGGTGATCTGAATATCCACTTGGCTACAAACCTCAATGGAAGAGCCAGAATGGTGGATCAAGGTTTTAATCCTTTTTGTGTGTGTGTGGGTGATGTGAATATGATTATTTGATTGTTAATTGATTGAATTATATGATGAAATGTTGTTCCTAGGTTATTAATGAAAATACAACAAACTGAGATGATTTTTGAGAAACTTGGAACAAAAAGACAAAAACAAATTCTAGAAAACCAGAGAGCAAAAATAGAACCTAACATATAAATTTGGTTCTAAAATAGTTGGATAGGGGTGTGGGGCACCCTAAAATGACTTGTTGCTATTCAAGATTTTATTTCACATTCCTATTGCTCTTGATCTACAAGTCCTTTTGTTCCAGGGTCATTGTCGAAACTTTGTCTATTGCTAATAAAATTTACTTTCCTTGACTTAACAACTTGTAGGGCTTTAATGCATGAATGGACAATTAGTCTTCAATCTTCCTCCAATTTGTTTCAGATCTGAGAACTTGCACACATGAAAGAGGGGAAAGGGTTGTGCCATATAGGGGCTTTCCAATGTCAAACCTAAATTTTGGTATTTCTACCTCCACAACAACTACGATGATGTAAAAAGAGCTTACCCTCGGTCGGGAAAAGGCTAAATGATAACAAGTGATAAATTGACAAATTGGTGCAACTCACCACTCATATTTGCATTCCTTGATGGATTGAAGTCATGTAATCATCACCTTGAAGGAGAATTTGATGTTTGACTTGGTCTTGCAAGTGTTAGTACTTTCAAAACAAATGAACATAAAACATGAACAAACTTACATAAAAACATGATGTATGATTGACATGACACTTGATTGAAATAAATGCTACAATAATTTTGATAATTCTACTCTTGACTATCCTTGATTACTTTTAGGATGTTCAAATTTTCTCAATCAATATGCTAGGATTCCTTAGGATTAAATTTGTGAAAATTGTTTGTATTTATATGCAACTTTGAAATTTCTCAAAAACCAAATGTCGATAGTTGACAAATGAAATTGGATTTTCAAATAATAAAATGTCGACACCGACATTCAAATTGTAGCCGAAAAGGGCTAGACAAGGGCATGGGTGCCCTAGTCCAGACCCATCCTTGTCGGGGCCTTAAACATAGGGGAAAATATTAAATGCTTATTTTCATTCACTTTGTTTGATTTTTCAAAGATATTCATAAAATGGGCAATTAAATGCACAATTATGTCCAAGCACATAGGGGGAGCTAAACCTAGTGTGAAATTGTCAAAGTTGACAATTTTCAATGCTTCATTTAGCCCCCACTTTAGTGAGAGTATGAACTCGTTCAAAATCACACTAAAGTGCAAAAAAGTCACGAGTGGTTCAATTATCCAAACTCTAATGAGATATGACAACATCGAATCTAGGGAATGTGCTAACCCCTTAATTCAAGATCATATGGAAAAACAACGTTAATGACAAAGAAACACAAATGAAGTGCAATACAACATGACAATCACGAAGCATACACAATGAATAAACACAACATAACATAATGCAAATACACCAAAGAAAACATAATGCAAACACAATGCAAACATGCAAAAAGGGGGGTTATGACAACCATAGACTAACAAGTTCCACAAAAATATTACTAGTATTGATACCTAAGGCATTCACGAGTCACAAACTAACAAAGTTCGATATTTTTTAGGTGCCCATGAACCAAAGCATCATAGGCTAATGAAGTCCGATATTTACTTAGTGAGCTTTGACAAGAAACAACACATGCAAGTGAAGTCTGATATTCATTAGGTGTGTTTCTACAAAAGTAGCAAATGAAGAACACACAATGGTTAGTGATGTATGATATTCACAAGGTGTGATCTCATGTCAACCATACCAAAAATTATATCCCAATAATTATGATAAGGCACTACAAAAATGCTCAATATGCCAAGCAAACACATGACCAAGCTCAAAACCTGTGAACAAAGTGAAGCACATAATGGAATGCATGCCCCCACCTTAAATTAATTGCTTCCACCAATTGTGAGCAATTTCCTTTGAGGTAGAGTAAAATAATATATGCAACATGATAAGGCCATGAGAGCTTATTGGGAAACCCTATGCCAATGATATGCTCCCAATAAAATTGACTCATGACGAGGTGTTTCCCCCAAAACAAAGCCACATAACATGTCAAGAGATAACACATAAGGGATCTGTGGATCTAGAGTCAATATAGACCATAGATAATATATAATATGATTATGTTCAAAATCGACATCATTCTACAGATACTCATGGAACTATGAACACAATAGAGGAATGACAAATGAAGACACCAAGCCTTTTTGGGTCAACATGAAAGAGACCTTAATGTCCCAATGCCTTGCATTATCCCCAAAAGGAAAACACAAGGCAACGATGTTATAACATAAATAAGAATGGAGATACAAATAGATGAATGTCATGACAAATTCATTTTCTTTGTATCCTTGTGCCAACGAGAACAAGGGTCATCCAAATAAAACTAGCAAACATAAAGACACCAAGCAACACAACACAGGAGATAACATCACGTGCAAGAAAACACACAAAAAACACACACAACGGTACTGCACATGCAAGCCTATCTAAAGCAAATCGTTTGCATCCCAATTTTGCTCATCATAAATGGAAGGCGAACAATACACTAAAGGGACTACAAGTGTCATACAAGGGGTAGCACCAGGTTCAACGCATGGTGAGTCACTCTGATCAAGAGGATCATCATGGCTACCCCTAGTTAAGCTCATCAATTTAGAAAACATAAGAGATAATTCATTACGATCTTCCTTTTGTTCTTCTAGTTTATCTTCTTCTTCACTATCCAAATTTATCATACTAGTTCACTTATTATTACGAGTAACATCATTCATATGTTCTTTCATTCTTTCTTTAGGTTGGGATAAGTAAGGTTCAATTTCATGGTTTGGTGAGGGTGGTAGGGTGGAGTTAGGTGATGACGAGGATGGATGGGTGGGAGGAATTTATCAAAATTGGATTGGATTGTATGGATGATCATTAGGTAAGGTTTCACACTTTTCAACAAGTTGATGAGCTATGGAACGTCATAGATTACGCTCTTTTGCACTTCTATATAGGTCTCTTTTCTTCCTTTGGAGGAGGAACTGAAGGGACCACTGCGGGTTGGGAGACCACCATATCCTTAGGTCTAAAAACTTGTTTTTCTTTAAAAATCATAAATTTACTTACACGATCATCCCTTGGTCTTTTATAAGACAACAAAGGTGGAACCATAACATACATGCCAGGTGGATGAGGGAGAAAACTCAGTTTAGACTTAGGTTCATCCACTACCTGTGGGGTAGGATGAATATCCATCGGTCACAATAGACTGAGAAATCTTAGGTAGGATATTACTAAGGGATAACTCGGCTATACACTTAGCTTTAAAATTTTGATATGATAATGATCCTCATGAGGCTTAACAGGTTCAATAGGTTGAGGCCAAAAATAATCTAGTCAGAAATTTCTATGGGAAGCCAAAGGTTTAAACCCACTATGATAAACAATGTATTTCTTCTTCGAATGGGAACTTTATGTACTTGTGGATAATCAATGAGAATACATTCATTAGGTATAGCCATGTATAACCTAACTTCAAATGAAATTGGTCCAATGTTGAAATGATGGTAAATGAAACATCCAACTGCTTAGGTCCAACTTTTACTAAGAGAGTTATTGAACCTATTGTATGATGAACAAAACCATCATGAGTTTTTAACCATGCTTTCAATTGTTCATAGTTATCTTTGTAAAGTTCATGCACAATAGAAATTCTTCAGTGATCACATTCTCTAGGCACACGAGATCAATGAGTATCCCCATTGTGGGTTTGTCATTAATTCGACTGGTCATATAGAGAGGACCATCAGATGCATTTATGAATGCATCAATATGTGTAAAAGCAATATTAGATAGTCGACCCTTACAAGGTTGAACTTCTATCATGTTGACAACGTTGGACAAATCTGTTAGAGTAATCATGCATTAGCTAATAATTAATTACTCTTTAATTGAATATTAGTCTAATTTATTCTCATGCACTTAAGCAAAACTTAGGAGTGCTTTTATGCTTTTAGGGTTTTTCTCTTATATAGCACTCAACCCTCATTGTATTATCATATTATGAGATTTACACTTTTGTACTCTGGAAACTTTGGAGATTTACTCTTGAAGTCTCAACCTTTGAGGACTTTTGTTTTCCTTGAAGATTCTTGAGGTTCATTTTTAGCTTTTTCTTGTTGAGGAATATTGCATATATTGTTTGTAGATATCTTGTGTGGAAGGTGTCTTTGTTCATTGTTTGATCCCATGGATCGTGGTTTTGTGGTTTTTCACAATTCTAACATGGTGGCTTTGATACCATGTTAGAATTGTGAAAAACCATAAAACCATGAGCCACAAGATCAAACGATTGTACAAAGATCCCTTCAAGACCCCTTTGTGCCCTAAAGGGGGTCTTTTTTTTTTTGGTAATAACTTGGGCGTACGATGTTGGATTTTGACAAATGAGATATCATTTGGTTCTACCAACTTTCCAATGGTGTGGGTCTCATCACCTGTTTTTTCTGCAAGTGCATTCTACAACCTGTTGAAGTTAGAGGTGTTGTTTTCAGTGTTGAGCTCATAACTTTTGACTAGTTTCTCCATTTTTTCGTGATTCCAACGACGTTGGAACCATCTTTTAGAGATCTTCATAGCCATCCATACACTTTTTCTAGATTTCTTTTCGAGTATATTTTATTTATTTTTTGTGTTTTCACACTCTAGTGAATTATTTGGACGTCTTAGCTCCTAAAAACTTTTCATTTACGTGGGATGACTCATTTTTGGCTATTCTTTATGTATTTTCAGTGTTATGTCCTATTTGGGCATAGACATCTTTTCATGCACATTCTCTTTTGTTAGATGCACTAAGATAAAGTACCATTCTAGTGTATACAAATTCTATTGTGCTTTTTGTACTTGTACTATGATATAAAGTGCCATGGGGGCTGATGTTTGCCTTTGGTTTTCCATCACACGTTTGTCAAGTGAGTCTCCCTTCCATGACAATAGTGAATCCTAGTGATTCTTGCCTCATGCGTGTGTGCCTTAGTTTGCACATCCTTTTATTTGTAGGTTGTTTCTCCTACATGCACTTCTTGGTTTCACACAGTTTCAGTGTTCCTGTCATGGATCTCCCTTTTCATCATTATGGGGGGGTTTCTACCGTTGGTGCTAATACTTCTTTGGTTTTGCGTTGGAGTGATCTACATATCTAGTTCTTGTTCCTATGTACTTTTAGAATTGAACTTGTCTATAAACACATACTTGTAGATGGACTCTCTCATTTATAGAATTAGGCCTCATGTACCTTAGGCTATATAGAGGATTCCCCTATTTATCATGTACAAGCCTATATTAAGACCATTTAGTCATACTTGGTTGTAATGCACTAGTAAGTGGTTAGACTTAAGAAGTTACTCATTTTGTGCCCCTATAACTAAGTGTATATGCTCACCCCTTATGCCATATGATATCTTGGGTGATAAAAAATGTTAGTTCCTTATCATGGGACTTACACATCACGACTAAACTAGGGATATTGGTGGGTTTGCACCCACACACACTTCTACTTGAATAAAATAAGATGCTAATGTGTTTAGTGTTTTATTTTTTTGTAAAAATATAGTGAACAACCTTCAAGTCAAAAATCCAACTTTCAAAAGGCCATAACCAAATCCTCTTCCAAATCTATATTTGCAAATCATAATCTCATATTTCACCTTATATGAAGTCCATCATTTTCCAAGTCCAAATTTTTTCTCCACGTCAAAATCAAATACAATTTCATTTCCCAATTCAAACTTAAACTTGAAATCAAGATCTTGGTTCAATTGTCATCCTTCAATCCTAGCTTGTTCAAGAAACTTTCCTATCTCAAGTATAATAATGCAAATTAATTTTTCATCCATAGTTTTCTACCTTAATATAAATCCAATCTAAACCATCATATCCTCTTCTCCATTAAACTTTCCAAAACCAACCTCTAACCTTTGAATCCATATACAAAATCCATCAAATCAAATCATAAATCAAAGGTAACCATCCTTATTATTAATTCACAACCTCAAATCTAAAATTTAACTCATCATCCAACCTTTAAATCACAATTCATTAACTCCAACATCTTAATCATAATCCTCTATAACCTAATCCCCATTATCCAAATCGCTAAATCCTAATCAAATCCATCCCCATATGATCTAGACCAAATCTCAGTTTATCCAAATCAAACAAAATCTAAAATGCTAAGCTATTTCTATTAACTCCTAGACACTCATTCTCATCCAAACTCAATCCCAAATTAATCATCCCCTAATCCCATCAATCCAAATCAAAACTCAATCTAGATCAAAACCTTATATAAAATCCGTCAAAACAAAACTTGATTAAGAAATTAGCCTATGCTAAGTATAGTCATCAAAATCAACTCATGCTTAGGAACTACACCTATCCTAAATAGAGAACATTAATTCAATCAAATCATCCTAAGGTCTTAAGCATTGATCCTTTATCTAATTCCATTCCAACCAACTTTGTCCACCTTTAATCCAATCTTATCTCAATAGATAATCCAACCCCAATAGAATTTCTTCTCAAATCTAAATCCAAAATCAATACTTTTTTGTTTTTGTTTTGATGAGTCCCCTTGTTGATCTAAAAATACCTTCTTTGATGATGATGATACTAGCTTTGTTGATCAAGAAGAATATATCTCTATGATGATAATGAAAGTCTTGTGGACCAAGATGACTTTTTTGACGAATCCTTAAACATCAATACCTTAAGAAATATTTTCTCATTCACCCATCAACAAATTCTCTTATGAATCATTTGATGGTATTTAATTAAGAAATATTTCCATAAGCTCCAATCATCCGCCCATCAATCACCAAGAACAAGAATTGACTATCACAAGCTATGTTGCTAGTCCTAAATGCTTATCCATTGGTCATCTTTCCCCTACCTTTGACAAGCGAAACCCATCTCTAACAAAAGGCCAACATTGGAAATTCATATTCCAAATCCCCCTTTCATGTGAGGGTCTTGTAGCCTCCACCTCCAATGTAAATCCTTCATCCTCAAAAACTTGACAATCCAAGGCATCACAATCTAAAGACAAAAAATAACTTCACCTTTATGCCACTGTTACCTATTTTTCACTACAAGCTCAAATAGGTAGAGACGAATCAAATTCATCATTGATAGGTACATAAATTTTCATCTTTTGCTGATTAAAGTATTCATTGATCATCATAGAGATCAATTTACATCTGAATCATAGTTTTATTGTGCAAGTATTTGAAACAAAAAATTGAGAATTTGCATAATAATGCTTTTTATTCATTTTGTAAAAATGTTGAATCTCACACAAGCCGTGAGAGTAACTGGATTTGATTGTGACAATCAAAAGATGAATACAATTTCAAGGAAAAACTACACTACAAAAAATAACATAAGCGTAAAGAAGAGGAGCAATCCATCATTGCCTGTAATGATGAATCACTTTCGTGGGTATCTTCAGTCGTCGCGTTTCCAGGCAGCTGCAGCTTCATTTCCTCGCTCCATGAACCTGCAAAATTGTAAAGGAGTGGCATTAGAGTTATACTCTAAGCAATGATGAATTACATTCTGCCTTACGCCTATGCTATAAACATGAATGTAATTTGCATTAAACAAGCATTCATCAGATGAAAGGCTAATAATCAAGAGAAAAACATAACTCAATGGAAGGAAGCTTTCAACTTCTTTTATTTTACTAATATGTTTGTTTCAATGTGCAGGAACAGGTTCATCATGTTCGAGATCATTTTATCAGATATGTGGGGAAAAAGGGCTCCCACAAGGGTAGAGCCCGGCATATCATAAGGACACTTCTCATTCACATCATATATGAGAGTTATTTAATAAAGGAAAGAAACAATCATCATCTAAGATTGCCATCAAGAAGTCTAATTCAACATGGTAAAACATATTGCTGCTACAAAGCTGATAAAAGTGGAAAAAAAATATCACATATTCAAGAAAAGCCATGTTTGCATATATGTTCTTATGCTGCCACTGTTTTATGTCATGTCTTCATATCATTTTTTGATTGTATCATCACCATTTATGCTGTAAGGAATCAAACGGGTTTATACAATGATACAACAATTCATCTCATGAATAGTTCAAGCAATGTAAAGAGGGACAGTCATGCTTTGTATTGATACAACATCAATATTCACAGCCAAATAGCTATGAAGATACAGTGGCCATAAACATCAAAGGGGCAGCCACATTATTCATTCATTTATTAAAGCATCAAAAGAAAAATTGAAATACCAGAATATGGCTGTCATTATTTTTTGTCATTTTTTATTCGTTTCAGTTAGCAGAGTTGAAAGAACAGAAGGGGAATATGCTACAGGAGGATTATGCTCATCAAATAAGTAGCAAATTTAGATGCATGATTAGCAATCAAGCATTTATTATAGAGAAGACAACTATTATGATTTGAAAAGAATATTAAGTTTCAATACACTGTGCAATTTCAGCTTTATCATCAAGGAGGTATCATGTTCATGATGGAGCAATATTTTTATATCAAGAAGCAATGACCAGAAGCTTATGTTACAATAAAGACAACAAATACAACCATGATGGAGGACAGTGTGGTTGAATTTCATATTCAAGGGCAATATTTAATATGCAAACCCATAAGCAACTGTTCAGGCAGTAAGCAACAGCTCATGAAAATATCCAGAACAAAGCAACATACTAAATAAAGGTAGACATATTGTTACAGGAAAATGTTTTTGCACATTGAACAACAATCTCAAAATTGCGGAGCATTCATTAAAGACAGTCATCA